>OMLF01016897.1:0-10082 GCA_900302615.1 Holocentrus rufus | reverse complement strand
GGGTAAGGGGTTGTGGGGTTATGTTTTTTTTTGGGGGGGGGGGGTCTAATGGTTTATTCTTTGATATACAGTAGCTGAGATAATGTCTATAAGAGCTGATATTCGTGTGTCATTTTCTATGTTTCATTTCAGAAACTTCTAACAATATGTACAGAGTATAACTTCCTGTAACTGTGCTAAAAACAGCAAGTAAAGAAGTTGAACTCCACTTGATGACTCTGTGCTCTCTAATAGGAGCCCTGCAGCGGCCAATACTTATCCTCCAACTTATACAGGGTTAATTCCCATCAGTACTGCAATGAAGGTTTTAAGGGCATTAATGGGAGCATTTAAAAGACTGTTCTTTAAAAAAGTAACTAAAAAGTTACTTTTAACAGTAACGCATTACTTTTTGGTGTAAGTAACGAACAAAGTAACTGAGTTTCTTTTTGAATGAAGTAACTAGTAACTGTAACTAGTTACTATTTTTCAGTAGCTAGCACAACACTGGTGGAATTATGTATTTTAAGGTGTTCTGATGTAACATGGAAACTTGGAAAAATGTTATAGATATCTTTCAGGCCAACATCATTAAAGAGTAACCAAACCCCAAATCCACATCTCTGTGAAACCTGACCTAATGGTGAAAAGTCAGGTGCCTAGTCTTTGGTGGCAGGTGATGTCACCACTTGTTGGACTTTACGGGTGGTGACATCACCTGCCACCGAAGTCCAGGCACCCTAATTTTCACTATTTAGAGGTCATGCTTCACAGAGATTTGGGTTTGGGGTTTAGCTACTCAAAAGATGTGCACGCATTTTTGCAGTGGAAGTTTGGTTGTATTGTTGTAGAGGCTGGTACAGCCTAATTTCCGGCATGCTGAATAAATGGTGATGGACCAGTGAGGACACCATTGTTTCCCTGTCTACAACCATAGTGCATGCTGGGATAGGCTTCATGGGCTTGGCTTCTGCACGCTGTGATCCTGAAAAGGAGAGAAAATTAATTTGTGGATAGCAGTTTTTACAAATAAAACATAAATATAGTTGCCTTGTTGGTTTTTCCATACATATATCGCCAGCAGTCCTGTGTATCTCACTGTTTTGAGTGCATGACAGGCACTAATACATATGACTGGATTTTTTGTTACACAAACTGAAAGACCCCTGCACACATTTTCCAGTATCAGATTTCCTCAGCACAAACTCTGTGACGTGTTCTCTTGTGTTCGTGTGTTTCCTATATGTTTTTCTTAACGCTCATGTGAGCTGATGTATATGCATATGATAGGCTTTAGACCAACCTGTGTGTGTGTGTGTGTGTGTGTGTGTGTGTGTATGTGTGCATTAGTATGTGGTGTTTGTTTACCCGTTAAACTTGACCTCGGCAGAAGAGAACATCATTATAAGCCAAGACACCAACCAATACAGGTAAACATCCCATTAGAATGTGTTTTCACATTAGCATATTCCTCTCAAAGAAGCCATTTGTGGTCCATACAGTGTGTCGTCAAGGACTAATAACTCACTTCATGCACTCGTGAACAATCTCACAATTAGCCACAGGCAGTAAATGGTCCTGTTTTAAATGTGTTTGGCAAAGCCTGCCATGTGAGTGAGAAAGAGACAGAGGCAAAACGACAAGTAATGCAGTTAATTATGCTTCTCCTGCCATTGAGCTGAGTTGTCTGTTTGCAAAGTACTATTGAAGGAACAATGGCGAGGATGTTTATTTACTGAAATATTAGCTTTAGGATTTTATTATTTATTTTATTATTTAGTCACATGGTACAAGCACAAGACCAGACATACAGTGCAGGGGGTTGACTCAACACAGCATGAGATCAGTCTCATGCTCTCATGCTCCCCAAATTCACACCAGTTTAAAACAATAATAAAATAAATCTATAAAATAATAAAAAGCATTTCAAATCTTGTCCACCCTGTCTGCTGTCCCATATTTTCAATGATGTCAATTCAAGAATCAATATCACTGCAACCTGTTCTTGTGCCTCTTCATTGGCTGTTACAAGTTTATGACAACATGAGATTTGGATTCAGATTTAGAGCAACTGACACAATTTAAGAAAGCTCGCTTTTTCCAAACACTGCACTGCAAAATGTCCCCGCTTTGATACAAAATGCTTGCAGTGTGCACCATTTTCAAAACCCATGAATTCTCACTCAAAATCAATTACCATTAAACCTGTGCATATCTGCAGCAGACACTGTGAAACTCTACACATGCTCAGGGTAACTGTTAACTTGATCAGCAAAAACATGCAAAGTTAAAGTTGACAACAGTTTGCTAAATAAAATACCATGTAATATAGAGAAAGTGACATCAAAAAAGAAGAAGAGATAAACAGTGATACAGATATCCCTCCACATGCCTGGATACATGGCAGAATACTGCAGAGGATGGATGAGGCAAAAAGATTCTTCCCAGTGTTTAACCACAGAGAATATGAAGACAGGCTGAATATGAAGACAGGCTGAAGTGAAAATAAGTAGCCTGTTTGTGGCTTGTTATCTTTACTGTAAACTGTGTCAGTCTTATATCATTACATTTATTAGAAAGTTTGTTTCCATGGATGTTTTGTTTTGTGGAGCCCATCCTATCCTGTAATTATGTAAAACACTGGATTCATATTACTGCAGAATGTGAAAAAGGAAAACACTCTGAAGCATTTTCTGCTCTATTTCTATCAAATTCTCTCTTTCAGTACAGTGCATAGTAAAACAAGAGGTCTCTTGCTGTTTACAAGCAAAAGTAAAACATCAATTATCTGCAGTATGCATATTTTATACTGTAAAGCAAAGATCCACTTAGCGCTAAGGCCCACTGCAGAACTGATGTTTCTGTTTCTGCCTTCATTGTTCTGAGAGGTTGACAGCATTTTGTGCATGACATTAACTCGTCAGACACTGTGCCGCAGTTGCATGAAGGTTTTGGAAAAACTTCAGCCCAGTGTCTTCCTCTTTTTAAATCACAACAGATTATAAAAACACACATACTTAATGATGTTTAAAATGCAAAGTAAAACAATGTTGAATAAGCACCATGCCTCGGCTGTTGTAATTCTCAGCAGTACAGGCAATATATTTTAATGATTGTACATTAGAGGGAAGTTATGCCGTACTAAATAGGGCTGAAAGGGGCCAAGTCAATGTTTGCATATTTCAGACGACAGACAGTGACAGCCAATTTTTAGTTTATGAATGTGTCGTCTAACTAAATAACACTTTGCAGTGAAGACGTGCAAGTATAAAATGACATGAAAATCTCACTCCAGACAGCTGATGGAAGTTGGCATTGCTACCATTAAAAGTTTGACAAGGTAATAAGGACTACTTGCTGATTTGAGGTCACAACACAGGAAACTACTTTGTGCACTATGTCAGTTTGCTGCAGGCTGGATGAAGTGAGGATTCTCAACTGGCAAAAAGGTGTTATTGTGATTGTTGAGTCTACACGGTTCTCATTGTCAAACAGATTATGTGCTTATTGTGCATTTTGGTCAGTTAAGTCTAAAGGGCTCTTGCCTCAGTCGACCCTCTGCAATTTTGCATAGTGCACTTTTAAACACTAAAATTGTATGATAATCTGCAAAAAAGCTCTGACATAATTATTGGTGGGCTTTCTGTTAAAGTTTTCCAAAATTAGTTGGAGGGTATTCTTTTCACTCTGGGTGCACCAGTAGCTTCAAATGGGATCTGTGAGGCTGTAATGAATTTCCCTGAAAGCCTCAACTGCACCGTCTTGCATTTGAAGCAGGAATGGGATTTTCTGGTATCATCGGGTTCAGCCTGTATTCTCTCTGGTGTGCTCAGGGTAACATAGTTAATTTAAGACTAAGATTAAGGGGGTTTGCACCAGATTTATTCTTATGGGATCATTGCCTTTCATTCCCCTGTAAGCAGTGCAGTGGACATAGGTAGTTATATCTGGCCCTCATTTGAAACTCATCACAGAAAGGTTCAGATGAGGCCTTCATCCTTTTTGGCTACTTCTGACTTCTAGGAGTAATTAAGCTTGTCCTTTAGAAAAAATATCTGACATCTGACCAAGCTTAATTTTTTTTTTTTTTTTTTATACCAAAGGGGAAAAAGTAAACACCTTCTCCATTCATTACTTCACATCTTAACTGGGCCTGTCCGACTTTTAAAGTTGGGCAGGAGGAATTTGATGAGTCATGCTCTCTTCAGCAGCCTCAGTGTTTTAAAAGGTTAACCATGTTGGCTAAACAAATTCTTCAGACAGATAATTTCTGCAGTGTCTGATAGTGACATTTACTTAAACACCATCATTTTGTATCAGTGCAGCAACTTTTTCAGATGGTGGAATAAAACTCTCTATTATAAATTTTCTTTTAAAGTCTTTGAGACTGTGTCCACTCGTTGAATTTACAGATATGAACGCTTAAATCAGACTGTGAGCATATTAGTCCCAGCCTCTTGATGTGTGTGTGTGTGTGTGTGTGTGTGTGTGTGTCTTTCTCTGCACTCACTATAAACTAAAAAAATAATTTGCTCTTATGTTGCTCAGATTCAGGCTTAGAAATAAATGCATACTCATTTTTTTTATTCATATTTCTTTCTGCGTCCTTTATATTCCTGCCTCAAAAAATTCTCAAGCATTCCTTTTTTCTTTCTTTGGCCCTCCCTCACCTCACATGCACTCCTGTTGCCTGGTCTGTCTTTGTTAATATTCTGAGGATCCCTTCAGGTTTGACCTCAGGGCAAGCCTCTAAAAAGATCTCATTTTGACTGGAAGCAACCCATAATGCCCTCATAAAGTTGCAAAGTGGGGCCAATAATTTCTTTCAATAAAACACTGGCACACTCTCCGCTCACATACGTACGTTCAAGCAAGCATGCACCGTATGCGTATACATACTGCATGTGCACACGCGCATATTCATATATCACAGCATGAAACACTTGAGTGTGTGCAAGTGTGTGACTGAATACGGTAAATCTCAGTACCAACAAAGGCAATAAATTGAACTCTTTAGATGTGACGCACGCTTGTCGGCACTTGACAGGATTTATTCAAACAATAAAGCTGAGGCTACTGCAGCAGATAATGTTTTAAGAAATTTGGGCCATCACAGTTTGCTGCTGACTCCGGGCCTTTGGCTGGGCCTGTGTGAAAAAGAGATGAGTGAGGAGCACTGACTTATAAGCTGGATGTTTGCCCTCAGAGTTGCTGTTGTTACCGCTCCACTTTTTCTGCATACAAATAAGAGCTTTGCTCATGTCTTTCAGCATGTATGCATTTCTCAAATAAAACTTCCAACATAGCATCACTGGACGTTTTTGCAGAAGAAGAAGAAGAAGAAGAAGGAAGGAAATCTTCTAGAATACTACCTTGCAACAAAATGTAAGCACAATATCTATTTTTAAGTTTGCTCTAACAGTTTAGGTTGTGTCTGCAATTTACAAAATTCATTGTGGTGTCTGCAGACTGTCTTCTGAAATTTTACTTGTCCGACTTTGTTTTCTTAAACATTCTTTAGAATCTGTAGAGGCCATTCACTGCTATTCATTTTTGTCTGGCAGGAAAACAATCTTCTGCATCCTTGAAAACTTTTAGAGAAATATTACCCATCACACTTCACTGAACATGCTGCTGGAATTATTTTGTCTGAAAAAATCGTTGTTGTATTATCATACCGACTCAAGTGTTACTGTAATGGCAGCGTCTGCCAGAAAATAGTCCCTCTTTTCTCTTTATCTTTACAAAAGAAAGCAGCTCATTTGAAGGTAGATTAAGCACTGAAATCTTTATCAATTTAAAAATGACCAAAATTTAAGAAATCTAAAAAAAACGTTCAGACTTATTCTAAACTATTCAGTCTAATCAATATGCTGTAACTCAAAATTAGACTGGCACTGTTATGTCTGGGTTGTCATTTAATAAAATATGATTTAATAGCAACTTATTAGCTTGAATCCTTTGCAAATGTAATATTTACATTTGTATATAATTGCAGGCAGCAGTACAATCAATTATGAGGTGTATGTGTACATGTCAGTGTGTGTGAATGCCATCAGTAGGTGGCTGCGTGGGTGGCAATGTCGAGGCGTGTTGTAAGAAATTACTGGTCTGGATAATCGCTCTTTTTCTTGACAGCTCTTCATTATTGTCTGCAGTGTTGCCAGGTGACTAAGCCAAGTGATTGGGCTCGCAGGCGTCATATATCCCAAAATCAACACCAGCATGTAACAAGCGATAATTTAAGGATTAGGCTATACAATTAGCTACATCCACTTCAATTTCAGCAACGACATCAGGATGTTCCTGTAGAAGGCCTATAGTGTTTGTGGGAAAGGAAAATGACAAAACATTCCTTTTATAGCTCTGAAGACGAGGTACTGTTTAATATCAATATACAATGGGGAAAAAACAACTTTATAAGCATCAAATATTTCACATTTTTATGGACATTTCAGTCATTTATTTTCCAGGAGGTCCTCGGCAAAATGATTAATAGCTTTATTTCACTGGAATTGTTACAGGACAATAAATGTATGAGTGATTATTTTAATATTATGTTGTAAGGTCAACAGTTTGAATCTATTTGTCAGTGTTCAAATTCAGCCTTATTTAGAGCCTTTAATCACTGCTCCAAAGTTTACAGTCCCAAAGGCATTTTCAGACCAACACCTCCTGACCTGAACCCTCAAGTAAGGTAAGAAAAAACAAACACTCAAACATAAATAAATAAATAAACAAACTTTTTATATCAGGGTCTGATGGGGCAAAATCACTTCAAATGGGTGCTTAATTAAAGTCACCTAAGCGGTCCGGGACATGAAAGAGTTAAAATGAGGGCAGCAGTAGAAAAAGCTTAAATTCCAAGGCCAACGAAATTGCAGGCAACATAAAATGAGGAATCCAACTGTCAGGGGCTTTCAGTCGTTCTGTAACGATGGAGCGATTATTTAAGACTGAAGAGCCAAGGCATGACAGGCACGGAGGGGAAGCCACGGTCATAGAAGTAGTAGAAGAAGTAGTTTCACACAAGACATAAGCAAAAACTAAAGCAGATTACTTCACTAGAATAAAAAAAAGAGCACAGAAATTCTTGAAACATGCAGATACGCGTTGGAAAAAAATTAAATTATTTCACCCCTGCCTCCGCCCCCCACTTGGCAGATGGTTTCACTTGTTAAAGAAGAAACTAATTAGAGATCCAACAGAAATGTCTAGCGAAGGGGAAACCGTATCTTGAAACTCCAGTGGGTGGGGAGTTATTGTTCAGAAACAGAGTACAGGTCAGAAAAAAGCCCGAGATCTCAGCGACTAGGAAGTAACAGTTCAGACTTTTATTATTGATTAACAACACCCTGCAGATATACTGCGGTCATGTTGTGCCATGAAGCTGTAAAAACTTACTTATTGCCCCTTTTAAACTCACAGTACCAGCTTAAATGGCTTGTTTCAGTGGATTATTTTGCAGGAGCAGCAATAGGAGAACCAAACTACACTGTGTGGAGCGTGACAACAAACTATACTATAAAAAAAAGAATCATTTTATTTTATCACTGTGTTCTTTTTTATCCCTGTACAAACTAAAGCATGAAACATCTCTCTGTTTTCTTTCCTGGACAGGGGCCTCCATCCCTGCCTCTTCCTTTCTTATGGTGCGTTTACATGCCGGTGTAGAAAACCCGTCAAACTGCACATTAAAATTTAATGTCAGCAGTGACTTACTATAAGTGGAAGAAGAAAAAAAGTAGAAGAAAAAGCAACCATGTAAACATTACCGCTGATAAGTCGTCGATATGTCAAATTCCCTTTTGCACTTCTGCAACAGCATGATGGAAAATGTTGGGAAAATGCAGCTCTGCACGTTCTGTTCCTCTGGGTTTTGCAGCACGTGGCTCTCATCGGTGGCAGTGGATGAATTCTCCGTCGCTGTGTCAGTTCAGCATGCAACATCTGGTTTGCCGCCCACCATCAATATGTAAACACAGCATCGCTTTCCCTTTTCTCCCTCCTCTTATTCCAGCTCCTCCCTCTCCTCCATTCCTTTGCTTCTCCTGCACTGCAAAAAAAAAAAAATCTCCATTTCATCATGTCATTTAGTCTCTTATTCAGTCTTGAAATCTTGTTTTTCTTAAAATAAGGTAACGCCACAAATTTGGTTTCTGATTTGTATTCTGTATGTATTCTGGCTCATCCTGTGTCGTGTTCCAGTTGGTTGCTTTGTAGACGGGGGGCATGGAAGAAGTCACATTGTCTGACAGTGGACAGAAATTTCTGACCATATCAGAAGTTTGACTCAGCCTGTCTTTGTGTGCTGTGTGGTTTGTGGTTTGGTTCTTTCCGGTTTTCTAGATCTTCTGGATCACTGGATCTACTTTCTCATTCAAACAGGGATATTATGAAAATTCTGTGGTCACTTTACCATGGCTTCCGTCTTTGATTCTCTTTGAGTCATGTTTGTAATATGTTTTTGAGAGTCGTCCTGTGAATGCAATACACATGAATGGAGAGGAGAAAAACAGAAGATCTGCATTCCACAGGTGGAGCGACCGGTGAACATCAATGTCAGAATGTAGATTCATAAAGAGCTCAAGAGGATGTACAGGCAAGCGTTTCAGTAAACTCCCGAACTGCTTTTAGTATCAAGAAAATAACACTAGATATAAGAAAATTCTGGTTCGGAAGTGGGATTATTTCATCCCATTGGCAGATGTTTTGACTTGTTTAAAGAAAAATACGATTTTTCAGACCAAGGCCCAGATTGATTAGCCTTTATGTGTGTTTCCAGGTGCATGCTGTCTATCAAACAGGTTCAACAGCCTGGAAATGCAGTTTGCTCATCATCAGAGGGGCACACATCAGGCCACTGCAGGGCTTTTCTCTCCTGTATGGATATGCATTCAAGGGAGGATTACCCAGATCGTAGGAGGCGACATGGTAAATGTTGTGGATTAGACATTCTGTTGAATTTGCTTACACAATGTGCAACTGCCAATTTTGCGTGTAAACTTCAAGATTGCAAAATTGGTGCAAAGAGGCCAAATGTTTTATTGCTACATATAAATCTCAGTGACAGCAGCAAACAAAGTCTTGGGTACCATCCAGAAAGTTCTATGATATTTTGTGGTCTAATAAATTAGAGAGAATGCAGTAATATATTTATAAGCATGAATTGAACACAAAATCTGACCATTTCAGGGGATGAACCAAGCAAAGAAGAGGTATTAAAATATACAGTGGGCTTTATTTCTGTTGGCATTTTCGGGAGACATCAGCTGTATCAGTGCCGTCCACAGCGTTTGACTCGCTCTGTCTCTCCGCTCCCTTTTGGTCACCGATCGCAATGGCTTGTGTTTTAATGAAGGCAACCTTTTCTTTTCCTTTTCTTTATAAGGCATGACATTTTTTTAACTATCAGAAGTATGCTTTATCAGTCTTGATGTGTTTATTTTCTGCTGAATAGATGCTCCAGCTCTAATTCTGGTCCTAGGCACCCTCCTCCATATCAGTGTGCACTGTCACTTCATTAAGCAGTAATTCAGCTGCAGAGTTGCTGTTTGTCTTCAGTGAACAGCACAAACTTCAGTGCTCCACCATTCATGTGCAAAAATGAAGCTCTGCTCCATGTGCAAAACTCCGAGTGGAAGACGTCCTGCAGATGCTGACTGCATAATTACCTGCCTCCTTGTTAAATTTGACGTTAATTCCATGCAGATTTTGTCCATAAATTGCCTGAAAGGCGCCAGCCAAAATTACCCTGCGACTTTCATGTATGTAAATCTGCCCCTGCATGTCTTGTTAAGATGAATCATTTTTACAGTGTGTATTCCCACTTTACTATTCGTCAAAAGATAAATAAACTCTTCACAATCCTCATTCCATTTTTTTCTTAATTTCAAGAAATAGATGGAAAATACAAAATCCACTAACAACTCCTCATTATTCCCCATAGACTCCCTGCCATTTTTTTTTATTATTTTTTTCAGGTGATAAATTCAGATAAATGGCATGACAGTCAATTATGGCCAATAAGCAAAAGAAAATGAGACAAAGGCAGAGGCCCAGAGGAGATTCCCATTAAGGCTGCAGTGTAACAGAGATGTTCT
>OMLF01016894.1:0-12317 GCA_900302615.1 Holocentrus rufus | reverse complement strand
AGTGTGGATCTCGTGTGTGGGAGGGAGCTTGGTCAAACTCCCAGCTGCTCACAGTGGGGTAGAAAACATCTGCCGGAGCCATCATGACACATCACAGCACCGCAGCAAATATCCATGTTCTATAACACTCTCTCCAACTTCCAGTAACCCGCTGCGGCAGATGTTCTTGCTGCCGCGCTATATAGACTCATGATATGCTGCCTTGTCAGATAGCAGCCTTACAAAGCGTCTTCTGGCCATTAATATTGCCTTTAAGAACCATGTATGCATTAATCAATATGTGAGGACAAGAATGCAGGGCAGGGAAACAAGAATGTCCTATTGCAAATGAATGTCAAGTATGCGTCCAAAAATCCTGAAAGATCACATCCCTGTAGTCACATTCCTGAAGAAGCATGTCATTCAGGCGATGATACAGCGCTGCAACATAAATTGATCTGCTACCGAAACTGCTCCAAAGTTAGTGGCCCGTTTGAGCAGCACGTTTCTCATCTAACATACAAAGGCACTTGGCCGCGAGGAGCCCATGTTCAGCTCAAAAAAAGTCCGTTTACACAGCTGCCTGGATCTGTAAGGTGCATGAGGAAGAAATGCCAGAGATTGGGCAATTTGTGCTTTGACGTCTGAGAATCTTGACTCTTCTATCTACATCTTTTCTTTTGCCAAGGGCCGTACGTGGCAACTGCGCACATTAGGCAAAGTGCGTTGTTTATCTTTCCAGGTAAAACCCCCCCCCAAAAAACGCACATTCAGGCGACACCAGACAAGAGGCCAGCGGGGACATGATCGATGCAGAACATGCTGGTTCTTGTTTACCTTGTTGTTCTATTACAGGATTTCAGGGGACAAGTCCTGACAATAGGCTAATATTGTGTAAGGGGGAAAATATGTGTGTGTGTGTGCGTGTTTAAACGTGTGCGCATGTTTGTTCCTGTATTGAGTGTGTGTGTTTTAAAGCACCTTCTTTTTTTCATTTTGCTGTAAGAGGGAGGGAGGGTGAGAGCGAGGGTCTATGGGAACTTGGGGCCGTGCAGAACCACACAGCTGTTGTCTGACTGGTCTGCCAAGCCGCTCTGCTCTGACGCATGACACCTGTCCTCTGACAACCTCTTGCCCTTGCTGAGGATTACGCTAGCAGAGGGCACTTAGGGCAACTCTGCTGCTTCCCGCAACAGGCTAAACAGAGTTCGGACCACAATATATCGAGCCAACAAAATATTTGGCCCCGTGTCTGTGCCTCAGACCTTTCTCTTAACCCATCTCTTCCCATGCATCTGCACCCAGAGCTGACACATTAACCGGATTTGTTGATAGCTTATTCTAAATCACATTGCTCTAAATGCACTGCATTTCCTCTGGCTTTACTAATCGAAATCTGTGCCTGCATTATTTGTCCTCCATCCTCTGTTTTTGCCTAGATTGCACCCACAAAAAACAAAGAATTTGATTACAATGCCAGCATAACCACTTCCCCATCTGATTTTGAAGATCTTGAGGCAATCTGAGCAAAAATCTGATCCATGTGCGTCCGGTCGTGCGTTCTGGTGTGATCGAATGATAGAAGTCACATTGACACAAGTGTAACCGTAGCCTCTGTCTCCCTCTCATGATTGAAATGTTTTTCAATAGGTGAAACCAGCTGGGGGTCACAGCCTCTGTCTGCATCCACCTGGTCTGTAATCCGAGTCGATTTCATGGAAAGAGCGTATGGTCCCTATAGCCATTTATCAATAATAGCATGGCTTTGCTGTGTGAGCGTGTGGAGATTACAAAGGCAGACAAGTGAATTGTTTTTCAGACTCTGGTGGAGCTCAAGTAACAATCATCTTAAGTTCTTGCTTTCTTGGCTACTTCTTCCGAAAGCCTGTGAGGTATATTTTCTTTTCTTACATGGTCCAAATGCAGGTTGTATCTCCCCATCACCTCACATGACACTGTGCTGCAATTCCCAGAGGAACTATAATCCCAGACAGAGGGTTCGTCTTAGGTCACAGGAAAAGAGGAAACAAGAGCTGCGCTTGGAGACGCCGGCCACAGTCAACAAAGCACAGCAATGAGGGATAAAACAGACTCACAGTCAGAAGGAAAAAAAACAAAAACCTTGCCAGTCCGCATTTCAGGTCAAACCAGGACATGAAAATGCATTATTCAAAAGCATCGGTAATGTCTTAAGCAGACAAACAATTACAGGCACTCATGCTAGCATTCTTACTTTGTTTTCACCTTTCATTACAGATCCTGTGTAGCAGGGAGTGCTGAAACGATTAGTCAGTCAATTGATTAGTTTAGCCTAATTGATTAGAAGTTTGTTGTTTAAGTCATTTATTAAGTCAAAATCCCAAACATTTGTTGATTACAGCTTCATTAAGATAAGCATTATTTTCTCCATTACAAAATGAATACTATGAAGCAATATGAAGACATCGCTTTGTCATTCTTTTTGACTGTTTAAGGACTTAATGGAAAATACAATCAACAGATAAGCTGACAATGGAAATGATCATTAGTTGCAGCCCTATTAGCAGATCCTCTTATCCTTGTGTGCTGGGTGTCTGAAGAATATCTCTACCCCCTGTTGTCTGCACTCTCTGCTGAATCAGGTTCAGTTTGACCTTTCAGAGACCTTTGATCTTTCCACAACAATGTTCTTCCTAAGCAGATCCTCCACACCAAAAATCTGCTGAGACACAACAGGTGCATGCACTGGAACAGCTGTTATGCATGTATCACACACACACACACACACAGATTTAAGTGGAAACTCCCCAAACAAACTTTCACACTTTGCTCAGACCAGATTCCACTCAGTGTTATTATAATATTTAGTTACAGGATCAGACACAATCTCTGGCACTCTGCACTCAAGTTATGATACAGATTGCTGCTGCATTGGAAAGAGAAATGTAAACTTATTTGGAGGCTGGATGGAAAACAGTGGGCAAAGAAATCTTTTGTTCTCCTCATGTGGGTGTGTGTGTGTGTGTGTGTTCATCACAGTTTATAGCAAAAACAGGTGAAGGTCTATCCAGGACGCTCAAGCCAGGCTCCTTCTCAGCATATGACTGAGGACAATGAACAATGCTTTTTCACACACTTCACTTGTTTAGACAGGAAAAAAGCTTCCCTGTGCTGATCAGCCGGCGGGGCGCAGCCACATGTTGCACCGCAAAACAGCAACAACAAAGATAAACGGTGCTCCTAAAATAGCCCTTACTCACTTTCCCTCTCTGAGTGGAAAGAGAAACATCACTGTTGGGTCAGGAGTGGCAGTAAAGTGCAGTGCTGTGGTATGAAAGTTTGCTAAATCCCATTAGCTTAAAAAATCCCCTTAATGTTTTCTAATCACAATTACATAACGACACAGTTTTGAAATAAAGGGGCATTAATTACCTCAGTTGCTGTCGGGAGCATTTCCGGGTGATGTTGCCGGGGATGGAAGCCTGCCTGACAGGTCTGTTATCAGCACAATGAGATATGCTGTCCCAGGACGCTCCGAGAGACCCTGAAAACGTGATGTGTTGCCTCCCTCCGTCCTGTCAAAACTCTGCTCGTTCCCCGCAGGAAGTAACGTAGTGATGGACAGCGAGCGAGGCGCGCACACCTCCTGACACACCTATGCTCTGAGCCAATGGGAATTCAGGGATCCGAGAGCGGTACGCCCCCTCCTCTGTGACGTGCCGGGGTTTGAATTGTCCTGCTGTCCCGGCTGCACGCGCTCACTTCCTGCCGGCTCGGTCGTTGTTATCGCTATATGGGCGCCAGCCATGTGCACGCGAGATCACAGGTTCGAGTCCGGCCCTCACACACACACACACACAGCCCTCTGTTGTTGACTACACAATAAACATCCAAATCTGCCAGTAAACCCAGACTGATTGGCTGTCTCGAAGCCATTATAAAACTAATCCATCAGCCGCTTAAGAGTCCACTTAATTGACTTCCAAATCTGTTGCTTTCGGTAATAGTTAAACGTTTTGGGCATGGGTGCCACGCAACACATGCGCACCGGTATGAGCTGTGATTTTTTTTCCTTTGCGTATTAATATTGAAATTGGCAAATTGGCATTCAGAGGTGTGAATTTACAAGGCATTTTACAGCTTAAGCCAGAATGAGGACTGGAGCTATATGCGTTTATAAAGCCGAACAAAAGCACACTTGTAATAACATAACTGTTAAATATTATTATGGGGTGTATACAAATCAAAGGTATCATCTGCTGGCTATGTAGGCATAAGTACAAATTTGATCTTTTATATTTGAGGCTAAACAAAGACACATTATCTGCACATAGAGAGGGTTTCTAAATGTATATGGTATAGTCCAGCCGGCGGTTTTATGTTAATAAGTTTCAGCTGTGTGTGGGACATCTTCTTGATAGGTCGCACCGCTGTCTAAAAGCTTATTAAGTCCCCCTCTAATTATTTTGCTTCTTTTAATTTTGACCCTTATATTTTGTACATTCAGAAAAGGTTAATGTCAAATGATTTGTTTTCTCTCCCAAAATAGCACCTAAGTGACAACATCTCTCAAAATGACTGACAGCACCTAATTAAAGCAAATTAGAGTACGTTTTTTAATGATAGTACGCGAGTCTTTGATTGACAAAATGACTGGACTAAATATATTTAAAGATAATGCTGTAAATTAACTCTATGCAATCCGGGTAAATTTATTTCCTCAGATGCACCATGCAGACCCAAAGTATTTTACCCCAAAAGTTGTTGCCAGTGAGTTCACTTCACTTTGCAGACTGTGCATTCCTCGATCCTGAAATCCCTGTCAGAGCCTGCGCTGTATTTTGAGAAGGTTTCATGCAGAGATGGTGCAGACAGCGGTTCAGGTTCAGACCATCTTCTCTAGAGCAACAAGCCTCCCTGCAGGCTCAGAGTCAAATCTCCTCCGAACTTTCTTTTCTCTTTTCTTTTTTTTTTCTCCTTTTTTCCCTGTGCTGACTCTGCTCTGCTCCATAACCTCTCAAATAGTAACCTCCATAATCTCTCCAAGCCTGTTTTTCTAATCTAGTCGGTGCACACTGGAGTATAGCTTGCCAATCCCCCACACAAAGCACCAGGATACACAACATGTAATATTTGGCGCCATCTACTGTGTATGGAGCCTCATCAATATTTCAATATCTGTCTCCACTCTCAGTATACATATTGTTCTTATACTTAGACGCACTTAGACACACACACACACATACACACACACTTTCAGGGGATTTTCTTCCGTTGACTTCCACAGGAAAGCTAGACATTCAAAGTCCACCGAGTGTGCTCAATGTCTTTTCACACAGACACGTGGGAGGGTGATAATTTATTTTTTGGTTGATACCTCAGCACCTGGTCTCCTCCTGCGCCATCCCTCAGAGAGCCATAAATTCAGCACTATGCTCATGTTTTCTGACTTACACTCTGCATTCTGCACCCGAGCAATCCAACTGAGATAGACTGATGGAACAAGATATCCACGTTGTTGGAGGGGAAAAAAGGAAAGGGGGGAAAAAAATCTTGTTCAGAACTCATAAGGACCATTTAACTGTATAGTGTTAAGATATAAAGTGCTGAACAAATTCTTGCCAATCATATCATGTAATGATGTGGGTGGACACTGGTTTTTCTTTTATTGAATTTCACTTCAAATTAACTCCTGGAATTTTATTTGACCTTGATCAGATAAGTTATTTAAATTTCAGGGAGGAAAAAAAGCCTTTTAAATTATCTTGCAGCACACAAAGAAAACAATGATAGATAGATAGATAGATAGATAGATAGATAGATAGATAGACTGATAGATGGATATAAAAGCCTGAGCCACGTAGGATGTTAAAGATCTGGCTTTCAAAATAGAATGAGCTTTTAAGGATTACAGGGAAAGGCAGCATGTCCAAGAAACCAGTCCAACGACTAATGTATCACCGCCGCACCCTCTGTACTCTTGAACACATTGGAAAAATTAGACTCCACTCACGATTTGTTCTGAAAATATTTTTATCCAGTCTTTATTTATTATTCAAACAGTACATTAAAACATTAATGATGCTAATAGAATTCCTTTTCGAAAGCCAACCGCCCAGCATGCACTTCCCTCGCCTTCGTGGCCAGTCAGAAATCTGCTGAGTGATTAAGTGATCGTTTTGTTGCAATCAATTTGACACGAATCGTGAATACAAGCTGTCTTTGTCCTCGTGCTGCATGGCACGAGATGTCTGAGATGTCCGTGCATGAAATGTTGCACGATTATGTGACATCATGTTACAGTGTGAAGCATGCATTGAGGTCCTTGTCATGATGTGATGCCCAGTGCTTTTGATATTGTCAGATCCAGTGCATGACAAGCCTTGTTCTTACACACTTGTTCTTACTGTCATTTCTTTAAGTCTCTTATCTTAGGCTTTTATAAAATCCATCAACCTGCAAAATCTGTCACATTTACAGTAGCATTTATTAATGTGAACTGTCCCTTAAAATGCATCAAAAATGCATAGCAGATAAAAAAGTACAATGCAATTCTGCTCCACTCACCCCTTTGATGACAGTCCAGATTTTGAAATTTAACAGTAATCTTACTCGTCAACCTTAGCACATCATCCTCTGCAAGCTGAAGGGTGAGGAGACTGGTTGTTTTAATCTGATTAGCAGATTACTGCGTCCATACTGTGATGTATTGCTGCCCTCCAGGGAAGGCAGTAGGTTGTATAGTTAGCTCCTGATGGGGTAAAATCACAACCCTGAAACCACACAACCTACTACCTCACCCTGTGCGAACACCATTAAGTCTCACACGTGAGTGGGAAGGGGACGAGGTCCGGCTCGGATTCTGGGAGCTTCAAGTCTGAGGATTTGTCCAGAGGTCTGATCCGATCGCAGCTACATTTCTACACAGTTTTTTCCGTTAAAGTAAAACTATCATTCAAATTTTAGCTCTGTGCTCAAGGCATGAAGGCCTGACTTACAAGATTTGCAACTTGAAATGAATGACTCCTATACAATTACAAAATTATTAATAGCCCTAATTTAAAACAAATTATAGCACTTTTCATAATAAGTAATGCAAATCCTCCAGTTTTACAAACTGGGTCATCTGTATTTCATAGATAATGAACAGACAGATATTTATAAGGAATAAAGTGGATTTTTAAAGCTAATACAGTTTATACAGACTAACACTGATTCAGAAATGTTAACAAAATTCAGAAACTTCAGGTAAAGATTTTTGTTTCAAAATGGATTTACATTGAATGTAAAAAAAAATGCAGATCTCCAGTTGCAGCCCTTTGTGTAAAATCTACATGTAAACTGTCACAAATCTTAAAAAAATGATCTCATCTGCTGCTTTTTATCTTTATCTCCTGCGTTATGACTTGCCTAAATTTAATAAGGCAAATCAATAAGAAATAATTGCATTTAACTGGATTCACCTCATCAGTGTCCATCATGAAAAAAACTGACTTTGCCCAATATTTTGCGTGCTCAGTGTCTTTTACTCTGGAAATGAACATGCAAGTGAAGATAAGAGAAAACAACATCTTCATAACTTTAAAGAAGATGAAGTACAAATTATGGGTGTTTTCTTTTCACAGCGGTGAACTCCAAATCAGTAGTTTTCCTTTGCGGGCGAAGATGATGAAGACGACGCCGATGCCATCACAGCCGCTTCAGGAAAGACAGTAAGTTGTATAGTCATCTGACAGCTTGGGAATGACCCTAAAACTATACAACCTACTACCTCACCCCAAAGGACAGTTTGTCTCCAGCGGTCGTCTCTCGTGGCGCGAGCCTGACGGACGCCTGTGTGAACACAAACTCAGACAGAAACAACCGCAGGAAGCCAGAAAAATAATAAAACAATAATAGAACACGAATAAAAAAATAAACTGTAAAGTGCATAATTATAAATGAGATATTATACAATTTCATTGCAATGAAATGAGTTATCCGATATGTTAAAATTAATTAATTAATAAACATAAAATTCCTTATGGAAACACACATAATAATTAGCTATTTTTTTATCAGCTGTTTCAAAATCTGAATAACCAATATTTTTTAAAAATTCAATTTTGCAAAAATCACAATTTCAAGCGATATATATATATATATTTTTTTTTTATCTCATATGGTTTTAGAGAAAGAAAGCCTTGATGTGTTTCAAATTTTGAGAAAAAAATGGTCTATTTGTTTCAGACAGGGCTCAAAAAATTCATCTGGACATCGAAGTCAAGGACTTTTCAGTGGTTCTCAGGGTCCTGAAAATTCTTTTCATTTCTACTCGTGTCAGAACATTCACTTTTAAAAACCAACACTGCACATAAATCAATGCAAATACCATCTCAAGGTTTTATCTCAGGAGGTGAAGTATTGAAGTATAATAACTGAAATATAAAAATGGAGCATGTTCAAGGCAATCCATTCATTTCAAAAAATCTTTTGAGGCCTGTTTTTTTTTTTTTTTTAATATCTTGAATCCACAAAATTTCAAGGATTTTTTTTAATGCATGTGGGAGCCCTGTTTGAATTATGTAAAAATGGGGTAGTGGTCAATTCGCCCACCGCTGAAACAGCTTGCAACCTCAGCTGGTCTGGGATCAGATCCTGCCACAGGCTCTCCTCCTCCTCCCTCCCAACCGTTCTAACTCCTCCACAAAAAGGAACAAAAAAAAAAAAAAAAAAAAAAAAAAAAAAAAAAAAAAGAAAAACGCTGAGAGGAGTGGCCTGTCGTCGTCTTCTAAAATCTAAAACTCATGCTGCATTCACGTCAGTCGGAAAAACGGGATGACACCTCGTTGCTGCAGCTTAAAAGCGTCCACATTTTTAATCATCCAAAATCATTTGCAATTACGAATTTAAAATCAAACCGCAGCAGAAATAGCTCATTTTTTCTGCTGCTTTTTCAACCAAATCAGTTTGAATGTAACTGATAATTTAGATTTTTACTACTTTTGACTGCCAGCATTTCACCTGTGTTTACTTTTGCTTGTTTTGCCAGTGTTTTTTAAATTCATGACAAGTGCGAGATATGTGGAACCCACAAAAACATTCCCAAAACATATCCTACTTGTAATTACCAGACACTTTTTCCCAGTTGGGAGCTCAAATTCACGGGAAATCCTATATGACGTGAATGCAGCATAAGAGCACAGCAAATTGAGCATGATTAAGGAAAAAAAAAAATCCTACATGCTGCGATCGTGCAAGTTTGAATCAAAGAAACGCTGTCAGATGTTCCTGTGTGCCACGTGTGCTTGACAGGTTACCTCCTCTCTGCAGCTCTGGCTCCGCGTTATCAGCCGCCTCGTTTTCTCTCAGGTTGCCTCGACCTGATGGAGACAAACGAGAGGAGAGAGAGAGAGAGAGGGAGTCAGCTGCTGTCGGGTGTTCAACGGTTAAACTTTCACCTCTTGTCTTACAAATGAGCGCCACAGAACGACGGCGGGCCGCGTCCGTGCGAACCAACATGTAATACACACGCATAGGAAGCAGCAAACGGAATGAGTGTGCACTTGTGGAGTGTAAGAACACATTCTTACACACACACACACACACACACAATGAGCAGAGAGTGAGAGTGTCTGTATTATTCAGGAGGATTTTGTTTGGCATTCAGCAGGGTTGCCATGTTGTTACCTGATGGCTTAAGTAACACCTCTCTAGCGAGCACACACACACACACACACACACATACACACAAACGCCTACACGCACGCACACACCACGCAACCAATTTGCTACAAAAATATATTCAACCAAATGTTCTGCAATGATCTGATTGTATTTGCATGCAGGAAGTCTTGGTGTATAAGAGCATATATTTGTGTGAGTGTGTGTGTGTCTCCATGAGTGTGTGTGTGTGTGTGTGTGCATTTGAGTGAGTGAGGGGCTAGGAGGTGAGAGGAGGCAGGTTGCGGCTGTTTCGGGGAGTTTCCTGACCGAGACAGGAGAGGCTGCGGCGCTACTGTGGTTTCCGTTCGAGCTGGGGGAGCAACGGGGGAGACATGAGGAGGTGAGGGGGGTCAAACTTTTTAAAGTGAGTCACAGCCCACGGTCCTTTCTCTCTCTCACGCACACACACACACACATAAACACACGGCCCATGCACGCACGCACGCACCAGTTTGCGGCTGTTTTATTAGAGGCCGGGGATCCCATAAATGCCACACAAATCTGCCCCGACACAGAGGCCTCAACACAGGCTTCCCAGTGCCTGAGCCTGTAAAATATACACCAGAGCTGACTGTCTGCATCTCACTGCCTCTCTGTTGCAGCTAATGGGGGCAGGAATCAGGTTCACAGAGGACGACTTCTGCTCCTAAACACTTCGGACTTCATATTAGGACCGTCTTCCTGACACTGAGCTGCAGCCCCCTTTTGCACAATCCGCGTCGTAACCGCCTCAAAGCTTAAAAAACACACTCCTCTGCCTATCAACTGGTGCAGATTAACTAAGGGAAATCGATAAGGGCTTTTACCTGGAGCAGCTTCATGCAAGGGTGTGCATTTAGTGCATGTCCATCTGCAGCAAATCTAAAGTACCTGGAGCAAATCGGAAGTAAATTATTCAGTATTCCTCAAGTTAAGTGCAATCCGCTGTGCACAAGTGATGTGCGTGTGCGTGTATTTTTTATAATCTCATCCGCTTAGGAGAGGTGTCTCCGTCACATTGCAGGCTGCCCCGTGGCCATGTGTCCTCGTACGCACTCCCTAAAAAGAGTATCCGCCCCGATGTTTTGGACGGGCGCCGCCGTCAACAGCGAAGGAATGATCGGCGGAGTGATCCGAGATTATGCCTCGAGGACTCGAAAATGAACGCAAAAACAATCACTTTAAAAATAATGATAATTTCAGGGCCGTTTTGGCGTTTGTTTGATTGTGTATTCCGGCGTGGGACAGAAGGGGTTGGAGATAAAGGGAGGAGAGATGTGTGGTAAGAAAAGTAAAAAAAAAAATAAGTGCAAGAGCCAGATTCAAACCCGCGTGGGAGTCTGCTGATCCGTGCTGCACCAAAATGTATTCGAGACGCTGGCGTGCTTTGGAATTTCTTATCTTACTCTAGTCACACACACACACATACACACAAACACACACACACAAATAAGAAAACATGAGCAGCACTGTTGTCCTGCCCAGGCGTCTGCTCCCCTCTGCATGCAGTTGACTCAAATCGCCAACAGGTGTCATGTCTCCCCAAGCGCACAGGCGAGTGTGTGTGTGCCGGGCTCTGGGCTCCCGTGACAATGAGGCCTTTGTGCGGTTCCGGGTGCCAGCCGGCGTGCCCTCGTGTACTGTTTCCCTCTAATCTTCATTTGACCTTTAGGCTGACGGCTTTTCTTTCCCCCTTTTCCCGACTAATTTCCTTTGAGGAGATTATCTTCGAGCTGGAAGCAGAGACTTACTGATTCAGATGACATGACACAACGCGACGGAGCGGGTTTTCTGATGGGACGTGTCGCTCGCTGCCACAGTCGGTGCTGTGTGCCCGAGAACAACGTGAGCCGGATTGGATTCGGTAAACGAAACGCAAACTGGTGCCGGTCGCGTTTGCGGGCCTGCAAGGCCGATGGGAGATCAAGAAAAGGAGCGATCATTCCCCCCCCCGCAAAAAAACAAAAAGAGGTGGAGTGAAATGATTTTGACTTTGGGAAATCAAAGCAGCGCGCTGGCATGCACACACGCAAAATTATTTTTAAATATCTCCTAAAATCATAAAATATTAAGTAAATACGCAGGTCAGACGAACGCCAAGTGTTAAAAGTGTTCAAAAATGCAGAATTAATAAAATGTTGAAACTGCCCTTTAAGTTGAGGTCTGCCCAGGGAAATGAAGTCATGCCCAAATAATCAGCTTTTAAATTAATTTTGGAAAACCAAAGAGAGCATATTATATATTAATACTTGCACACACCTACACATGCGCACAAAAAATCACAGTGCAGATATATTCACTACACACACACACACACACACACTCACACACACACACCAGGGTATCCATGTCGACCAGAGTACAGTAGCTCCCAGGTCATAAACTTTCCAGCAGCTACTTCAGTGTATCATTAGGGCTGATGTGCCATATGTTAGAGTGATCACTGCTCTGAACACTGAGCCCAAATTTAGGCTAACTGTATTACCATATACTGGCCACTGTTGAATCAGGTTAAATTAATCTCTCAGAGAAGCACACAGTCCACAAAATTACCAGTGGGAATTTTATTATGTTATTGGAATTGTGCAGAGCGTCGCCTGTCGAGGTCTGCTCAACATTTGATTTTGATTTTCGGTATTGAGCGTTTTCTTCGTCACGGGCCACTTTAAGTTCAT
>OMLF01016886.1:17478-34620 GCA_900302615.1 Holocentrus rufus | reverse complement strand
CTCTGTCTTACACACACACACACACACACCTCATCACACACACACACACAAAAACACACACACACACACACACACACACACACACACACACACACACACACACACACACACATTCATTCTTGGTGACACCCATGCACACCCTCAGACAAGTTCATTGTCTCGTTCACACACATAATTCTCTCTCTGTATATATTTTTTCTCTCACTCTCTCTCTCTCACAGATACATACACTTGTTTCTCACATACACACATACACTTCTGAACACACACACACACAGTTGCGTCAGTAGTGAATTACCATGCCGTTCCGCGTTATTAAACATGACACTCGGCCCAGATAATGGAGCCTTTCTTCATCTCAATTTGGAAGGCTAATCTTATTGCTTTGATTAACAGCAGCTTCATTTGCATATCAAGGCCTCCCCTCCTTTAATTCCTCCATCGCAAATCCCCCCTTTATAGCCCTAGATAAAAAGGAATCTATCTGTATGTATCTTTCTTTAGAATCTTTTCTTCCTTCCCCCTCTTCCTCTCTCTTGTTCTTGGTTAACTCCTGGTTCGCATTCTTGTATATTTTTTCTTCTCTCTTAGTTCCTATTCATCGTCATCATCCTCTTCTTCATCAGCTCCCTCCCATACAGAAAGATGCCTGTAATAAAGACAAGAGGAGAAGGGAGACATGAGTAAAGGGTGACTTCACTTTCTTAGGGGAATCGGGTGACTGGACAATAAGTAACTTGCAGAGATCCAGTAGTTACTCATTGCCCAGTGGGATTCAAGGCTCTAACGCCTGAGAGATTAGCCCAAAGGGAATGTTTCAGCAAAACTTCAAAATTACAGCCTCCTTTTACAGTGTAACCACACTGTTGCGACATCGATTATAAAATTTGATTGCTCATTGTGTTCCTTTCATTTACCTCCGCTTGGATCAATGTTTACTGAGCAAAGTGTTAGATTTGGTGAGACCTTGAGATGAATTGACAATCGCAAATTTAGAGAGAGCCCGTGCCAACATTTTGAATGAGGCGGCCAAGCAGGGACATCAAATTTTTGTTTATTCATGGCGTGCCGCAAGTTTGCCTGGAAAACTGCCTCTTTTTCTTCACTGCAAAAAATGTCCATCTAAACAAGTCATTTATTCAGTTTCATATGCAGTCTTTTTTTTCTTCAAACAAGGTAAAAAAAACTGCCAGTGTGATGAGATAATTCCACTTGTTTCCAATGCAGTTTCAGGGAACAAGTATAAATATGTTGAAACAAGGAAGAATTAGGCAGGTCAGCCCACTAGGATAAAAAAAAATCTGGAAACAAGTTGATTAGCACTGGAAACAAGTGGGATTATCTCATCCCACTGGCATGTTTTTTATCTTGTTTGCAGAACACAAGATTTTAAAACTAACAATATGAGACTCAATGACTTGTTAACGTACAGCCACTGACACAAAGCATACCATCTCTTTCTCAACATACTATGTTGCTCTGTTTGCCTAGGTATAATTGATAACAGGGGCCAAATTATCACATCATACCCAACTCCTCAACACATTTGACCTGAGTTCTCATACCTAACGATGTAGTGGGCAGTGGTGTTGTAGTTAATGAAAAGGTAAGTAAACTGTGACCTGCAGTTGGTGATCAACAAAGGGAAAGCAATGACCACCAAATAGAAAAGGCACTTATGTTCTCAGGAAAGCAGTTTTCCATATGTGACTTTACGAGAAGTAATGATATGAAAAGTTTGATGCTACTCAGGATGATGCATCCGAAGTAGTATCATAGCAATTTATCTCGGCCTAAAAAGTTGGTTAAACTGAGCTCAATAAGGTTCCTCTACATCCCTGCAGGTAGCTGCAGCTCTCTGGGCATCGGATTAAATTGCATTGATTCTCCCCAGAGCATTTAGCCACATTTGACCATGTGTGGAGCCCCACAATATACTTAAAAGCTACAATGTGCATATACTAATTTCTGTGGGTGCATCCAGCACTGAACTTGGTTATGACTATCAGGCACAGTGAAGTCATCCAACAAAACTGGTAGAAAGCAATCAAAGCCAAAAGAACAGCAAGGATTGATATGCGGCAGACAAAGCCCATTAAAAACTATGAGTGAACATCAGCATTGTTTTTTTTTTTAATGCCAACATGACATTTCATGAAACCTGATCAAGATGAGTGACAGGTTGTGGGGCAAAAAGTTGACCAACTGAGAGGGAGGAGGACGGGACTAATGATACATTTCTTGTCTCAGGTTGTATATTGCAATATTGTTGACTCTTCTGTGCATTTATGACAAACGAAGAGAGGAAAAATACCATGCAGAAACTGAACAGCAGCTGTGGATGTTCCATAAAGAACATGACAGCTTGAACATAATGCTGACACCACTGGCACACCAAGGATGTTCTGGAGGGTCAGATCCAAGAAGACTTGAGGTCAAACAAATCCCAAGGTCATGTCCCATCCTGAGGCACAATACACACACAGAGCTGTTGTAAAAGATAGGAGATATTGCTAGTGTTGTATGGGTATGACATAAAATACAACGAGGGAACGGTTTTTAACTGCATTTGTGCACTGCAGGACATTGACCCCTTGTGTGAATGAGTGTGAGCTTGTGTGTGGGTGTGTATTTGTGTGTGTAAGACTGAGAGAGAGAGAGGGAGATTGTAAGCACATTTTAGGGTGTTGACCAATAGTATGTTTATATGTCTATAAAGAGCTCCAAGGCCAAGCTGACTTGCCATAGGCAGTGTAGAATTACTAGCAATGGTCTGTGAAAATGGCTGTATTGTGTAAGGACGATGTTAAGTGCAGCATAAAGAGCTTTAATCTATTCACAGTCTGTCTGTCTGCCACTTCGATGCCTAAGGTGGTTCAGGTGTGGTCGGCTTAATGGATCATTTTCAACCACTGATGTGAACAAGGAATATTATAATTCTGTCAACAGTGCAGTTACACCATACCGGCATTTTTGTTTCAGATTTATAAGTCTCTTTTTGTTATTTGTTGATCAATTTGGGGGGTTTATATCTAGGAAAATGCACATATCACACCAGTGACGCAAGTGAATGTCCCAGGTTATATCGCTATTTACATGTTTTGAAACTTCTAGAGATTTTTGATTTGCCATAAACTCCTGGAATATGTATTGTAATGCAGTTTTACAGTAAATGTTGTTCTTCTGATCTGTCTCAAAAGGATTACATCTATTTTAAATGTATGGCAAACCCAAATCTGTACTATCTTCATCATCCCCCAAAATTTGAGAGTTCCTAAAAGTCACTAGCTGACATAAATGGAGTTTTAGGGGCTAGATTTAATACAGTGATACATTCCAGCAGAGCAGTGTGGATGTTAGTTCCCCTTGTAGGGTAACAATATTGTCTGGACTCTGGTAAGACCGACCAACTGCCCAACAAAGTGAAAATATCTCACTTTTTGGAACTGTAATAGCCACAGCTCCTACTAGCACTGCAACATTAGCAAGTGTTTCACAGCTAACATTGCTGTTGAGCTCACTTGCTAAACACTTTGCTAGTCCTCACCTGTTCTGATATAATGGTAGATTGGTAAAATAATCCTCAATAAAATGGCAGATTTATATCCAGGAGCAGCACAAATCAGCATGTCATGCTAACAAGCTAACAGTTACTGTTTGTTGAGAAAAAACTGAAGTGTGTTCTGATTGGATCACTCAGCACATGAGAAAGTAGCTTTTAATCCCAGTAAAATCACTTGCTTGACTCTGGAGAAATCAGATGAAAGGCCTTTCTCTGCACAGAAAGGACTTCAGATTCTCACCACTTCATGATAATGCAAAATTACATATTTTAGTTTACCATCCCTTTAATGTTTTTGTTGCTATGCTAGCATGGTTATGATCTAAACACTACACATCCCTATATAACCTTCAGCCTCAACTAAACTTTTTGCACTTTTTACAATAAGATTCTTATTGTACCTTTGATGAATAGCACAATATGTAAACATATTCTGCTTTTTAAATGATAAGTGGTAAGTTAAGACCTTGGATGAGTAGATAACGATCCTTTTTATATACCACTCTCTTTCAACTTTAGAGATAACAAATGATGAACTTCAAGCAATGATTTATTTTCTTCCAAAATTGATACATAGCATTTTATAACAGAACTCTGTGTTTTATTTGCACTCATTCTAGCAGAATCCCCAGCTGTAAAAGTCAAGGATGCGACCATAAAGCCATTGTAGGAGAGTTCATTGACCTGGAGGTGGGCTACTACATCACCCTGACGAGTAGTCAGCATTTTACTCACTGCTTGGAAACTCCATAAACATTCACTGCCTGCTTATGTGAGTTATTGCCCTTTCCCTTTCCCTTGCAGGCAATTGTCCTCTCATCGTCATCATCTTCGGCTGTAATTGTACTCTTGTGTCATCGCTTGTAGATGAGGGAGGAGTGCAGGGTGGCGAGGGATGTTAAGTATATAAGCAGAGACAGTCTTGGTCTTAGTACCTTGCTCTTCCCTAAGCTTGCCTCGGCACCTTTTCTCTCATTCCTCCACCAACCGGACCATCGCTCAGTTCAACATGGCCTTCGCCGGAAGATGGGAAACCGAAACCCAGGAGGGATACGATGAGTTCTGCAAGCTGCTCGGTGAGACCACAGACCCTAAAGTTCTCTTGAACCCCCTCCCCTTTCAGATGTTTTCTCCTGTCTTTATAGAATGATCTTCTAAACCAAATTGCGCTGTGCTTCCTGCCTCCAGGCATCCCTGCCGACGTCATTGAGAAGGGCCGTGACTACAAGCTGATCACAGAGGTGACCCAGGATGGCGACAGCTTCTCCTGGACCCAGCTGTACCCGGCAAATGCCAAAGTCACCAACAAATTCACCATCGGCAAGGAATGTGACATGGAGACCATCGGAGGGAAGAAATTCAAAGTAAGGAGGGATGGGAGAGACGAAGGGAAGGGAACTTTCAGAGAGAGAGAGAAGGGAAAGGAAGGGAGGATGGATAGATGGATGATGACTGATTGTTTCCTGGGACTCTGTAATGTCCATCATTTCTGTGTCTTCAGGCAACAGTGTACATGGAGGGAGCCAAGCTGGCCGTTGACTTCCCCAACTACCACCACACATCTGAGATCAGCGGAGGGAAACTCATAGAGGTGAGCAGAAACATAGCTAATGTCTATACAGTGTATAGCACTATACATAGATACTGGAAAGTTGCTATATAGTCTTCCCTCACTACCCAGTTTCTCTTTGGGGATCATTAAAGTTTCACTGATACAGGTAAAGGTGAATGCCAACTCAGTTTAAAAATTCATAAATTATATTTTCATGGCCTAGGCTAGTTCAGAAAGCATATGCTAACAAGAAAAAAAATCCTCAAGTTGAAGTACTGGAAAAATTGCCATCTTAACAATTCATTTTCATATTCACTCTTGAAATGTTATTTATTCCTAGAATGGAAAAAAAAAAGAAAAGTCTGCAAGCTGATATGAAATAATTCCACCTGTTTCCAGTGCAGCCTTAGCAGATCACTCTACTACTGTCAAGAAAGGCCCTCCCCCCCCCCAATCTAAGAAAATGCTTAAAACAAGTTGATCTGGGTTGGAAACAAGACTTCTCCCTCACCCCGCTGGCAGATCGTTTGGCTCATTTCAATAAAAATAAGATGAAATACTCCCGCAGTGAGACAAGAGTTTAATATCTGATGTCCTACCAGTGTGGAGTGCCAGGCCGCTCCATTGCAGATGATTGAGAGGCTGAATGTTTGTCTGAATTTTAATATCCCAATGACCTTCATTTTACAGCAGAGCTATCAATTCCCAGCTCAAATGTATACCCTTATCACCAGGAAATTATTCTGAGCACTGTCACTGTCACCATTTCCATTTCTCTCACCACTGGTATGATGCTGTATGGATTAAAGGGCCTGATAAACTCTTTTCTCTTCTTTTGAGCCTTAGGACACAGTGTTGATTGTTTGATGCTACATATTGAACTACACCAAGGCACTGGAATGGGCCTTTAATTTTTGTGCTTCTCTCTCTCTCTCTCTCTAGACCTCCAAAGCTGGATCTGTTGTGCTGAAGAGAACCAGCAAGAAGATCTAAACGCTGACCTTTGGCCTCTTTAACAGTTACAAGCGCAGACCTCAGAAGAACCACTGTTGTAATCAATAAACTATGACTTTAATACCAAAATGAACTTGTGTCTCTATATATACCACCTAGTTTTGTGTGTATGCGTGCATGTGTGTGTGTGTACTTGCAAAAACCATGGTTGAGTTCTGGACACAAGAAGTTAAGAGTTTCCAGTGACATTGGCTCACTGTGGCCAGCACTCATTTTAAAAAGGAGCCCTTTTCAGGGTTAAAATGAGAAGTTTTGTCAAAGTTAGAGTAAGGCAAGTTAGATTACAACATGGAAAACTACACCTGACACAAGAAGTCAGAGGGCATTTTGACAAGAAACATGACCGTCCATGGGCACACATTGGCTATATGTAGTGGCTAAGATGTTAACATATTCAGGCCAGTCTTGAATGAAGCAAAAGCATGAGTCTAGTTGATGATTGCAGGGAAGATTCACTGCATACTGATGGACAACAATTAAACTGACTCCCTCCACCCACTGCTGAAAAGACAGCAGCTGAATGTCGAGCATCTTGTGACTCAGGGCCTGTAGCATAAAACCACACAAAGTGAAAAAATTGGTGCAAAGCAAATGTGGTCTTTCTTAAAATTCATGATGCACTTTTGATCTTGATCTTCTTAAACTTTAAGATATTTTTGTTTTGAGGATACTCTCAACTTTGTGATTGACCTCCAATTACTGGGTTCTGTCTGTTCATCTGTCCGTCACGCACAAGTTCCAAGCCTCTGCTGGTCTGTTTTGGAGGAAAAAACATGGGCAAAGGATTTTGACACTGGAGTCCAATATATAACTGGCCCAGCACAGCGCCACCACTAGGCCAACAGGACCATGAACTTCACACTCAATATCTCAACCTCAGCTGGGTCAAATCCGATGAACCTTTAAGGAACAAAGTGTTTTTACATGGATACACCACCAACAAGCCACAAAGTCCCCAATTTCAAGCAACGATGTCCGAGACATTGCATATAACACATGCAAAAATACACACAGAAGACTTGCACCAATTGTGGGGAACATCATGATCACCATTGACTTGTTATATGATGTAACTACAGAGTCAATGAGGAGCTGCCAGCTGGTGCAGGGGAGGTGTAAATGCACCCAACGTGCTTTGACAATCCATTCAGTCAAAGCATCTCTGGAGGTGGTCAGAGATGCGTTTGGCCACACGAACAACAAAATGTAAGTATAGCATACACATATAGGATCTACTGCAACAGAAATAAATGCTTGCAGGCAGCTCAAGCACATGCAGGCAGCTCAGTCACAAATGTGATTATGAGGATACTTGCAGATGCTGAAAAAAGTGTTTGTTGTCACTTTTAAAAGACATAAGAAGTGATGTGCATGTCAGCCTGCCTGAGAAATTGCATTTTTGCTTTGGAGTGGCAGGTCCAAACCAGGTCTAAATATAACCTGGCCCACATCAGATCTAGATAATCCGGTTATGATTATCTGCATATTAATGAAACCAAGACATTTATTAGAAAGCACTTCTAAAAAAAGGTTTCAGAGGCTGTCGCTGGTGCCAAAAGGACGTTCAATATTCTGCGCTTTTAAAGAGCAGTGGGCTTGCTTTTTTTTCTTTTTTTTCTTTTTTTTATTTCAACGATAACAGAGAGAACACAGTAGATGCTGCTGGCTAATCTGCTCTTCCTCTCCTCACATCCTCCTCTCACTGCTCCTCTCCTCTTATCATCTGCTCTCCTCTTTTTTGCCCCTTTGCTGTGTTATCCTCCATGCTTTTCTTTTCTTTTCTTTTCTGATCTCACCTGTCCACTTCTTCTCCTCTCCTCTTCTCTCCTTCGTACTTTCATTTTGTCTCCTGCCTCTTCCTCTCCTCTTTTCGGCTTTTCTCCCCCTTGTCCTCCTATCCCCCTCCATCCTCTGTCTTCCTCATCTTCTTCTTCTCGCCTCTCTCTCTCCCTCACTCTCTGTCTCTACCCTATTTCTCTGTGGCTCCAAGCCAAGCAAACAATCAGTTAATTAACCAGCTCACTCCCAGGAACAGTGCAGAAGCTCTCAGAGGAGCACTGTAAAGGCTCTCATGTCTCTAAATTTACAGCTTCATTAAGTCGACTGGAGAAAGGTACATATCTTTAGAATAAATTTGCCAGACCTGATCCTTAGTGTGTGTCTGTGTGTGTGTCTGTCTATGTGTGTGTGTGTGTGTGTGTGTGTGTGTGTGTGTGTGTGCGTCTGTGTGTGTGAGTGCACGTGCGCTGGCCTTGACTTGAAAGCCGGTGACTCAATAGCTCCCTAATGAAAACAAAATCCCAGGTTTTTGCCTCTGAGGTGGCGATTGTTTTGGTGTAATAATGAGAAGTCCTCTCTTGCCAGCGCCGATGCAATCAACATCTTACACTCCAGAAAAATTAGGGTTGGAAGGCAACAAGCAAGGTGTCATTTGGGCATGTTTTTGTAGCTCAATGGTGGTGCAATCACTCTGCAATATCACTTCCTTTGTCCTCACAGACAAACAGGTCTAATTGGCTATTTCCAAGGCTACTGTTTCTGATTGGCCGTTTTGCCTCTTCCTGATTGGCCTCCATCTTGGCAACCAGAAGTGGAGAGAAATTGGCTTGTTAACATCTACATATTGTGTTTTTTCCTCTGTTTTTGTCAACTTTTGGACTCACGGGCAGCTTTGAAAGGGAGGCTAGCTTTGACCTAAGCTAGTGCATGAACAACGAAATGCTAGTAATGCTGATTAACAGCTTTGCCTGTTCATCGGCAGGTGATAAGGACTTTCCCCAAGCAGTTTGTGCCTTAAAGTCGGGTGGCCTAATTTATTTTTAAGAATGAACAAGATTTTGAGTGTTCACAAAGGCCAGAAATGGAGAAGCGGCACTTTAATGTTGACATACATGACAATGACATCGTTTTTGTAGCCCTGAATGAAGATTTGTGAAGTAGTAATGGATAGAGAACTGTCAATATAGTTTCAGTTCAAGGTATTCTCCAATGGTTGAGACATTGTCTTTGTCAGAAAATCTTGAACATGACATTCACATATAGCATAAACAACTGTGCATCAGCCGCTAATGGGATCTTTGGAGACGAGACAACCAGACGTCTTTTGAGACTAGACAATTAGAAACCGACAGGAATTTGACATTTGAGGTAAAGCAATGGGCGGCTGCATCAGCTCCAACAACCGGGGTTCAACTCCCAGCTCGGGTAAACAAATTTTCTGCTGTGAGCGAAGATTTCTTTTTGAGCGGAAGTTGTTTTTCTTATCCAGAGATGACCAAAACCTTACCCTAAACTCAACCCTAACTGAAGTTCCTTGACTCAAATTAAATCAAATGGCAGCTAACATGTGAGAAAGCTCTGTGCAATCCCTGCTATTCTGACATAATCCTTTCATGGCGAAGAAATGTAAACGATAACACGTGATCTACATTTCAGACCTTATGCTCATTCCCTGAAATTGAGGCTTAACTAGTCTAGGTAAAGTGGATTAGATGACCCAGAAATGATCAAGTTTAATTTCATTCAAAATATATATATGTATATAAAAATCTATTTACTATCACTGGATTACTGCTGAAATTCCACTGTCTTCCACTGGCCCCAACAGCAGTCCAGGCAGGCAAAGAAACACTAGACAAGGAAGAAAAGACAGAGTGAGATTAAAGTGAGTCTGTGAGGATGAGAGAGGGATAGAGACAATAATGAAAACAAAAAAACAGACAGAAAATACCCTGGGCAGGATAATGAAGGGGTGAAACACCACGACGTGATTGGCACTTTGAGCATTAATAACCTGGCATTATCTGTAATAACCATGGTAACACGATGGTAATTGGCTGGAAGTTCCCCTGCCTTGACGAAAGGTGGTCGGCTGGATCGGAGAGAGAGAGGCAAAGCAGCGAGCTGTGAATTAGTTCCCCGATGTCTGCACAGCTCGACTTAACATTAATTGCGTGCATTGTCTGCTTGTATTTATGTGACAAAGAACCGCAAGTTTTTCTCTCTGTGGGCCTCAATTGATTCCGTGGCATTTGTTCTCTCAGTTTCTTGCTCTCTCTCTCTGTCTGGTTTCCTTTCTTTGAGTCTCTCAAGTGCATAAAGGTGACTATTAACATTAACCCTAGTGGGAATATCTTAGTCCACCTCTGAAAAACATCTTATTCCCTCGTGTTTGTGTATATGTGTGTGTGTGTATGTATGTGAAGTTGGCTACATGGATGGTATTGGAACAAAGGAGTTATGAAAGTAGTGTACAACACTTGAGAATCCAGTCCCTCTCTTTAAAGGTTCCTTCCTTAATATTGTAGTGGTGCAACATGGCCACTCCACTGCTGGCTTTGTTTACATGGCGTTTCCTCAGACTGAAGATTTATTTGTCATTGTCTGTGCTTTTGAGACTGGCATCTTGAATTATGGAGCTATTTCCCAGCTACTCAAGAATATAAATTATGTGGACAGGCGAGACAAGGCAACTTTATTTATACAGCACATTTCATACACTTTAAAAGTGTTTTTGCAGTAAAAATAAAAAGTGCAGCTGCAATGCATAGTCCTTTGCAGAATGAAACTATAGAATACGTATAGAAAAAAACAGTAAAAATAGTAAATAAATAAAATAGAGTACACGTACAGTGTATGGGGTCAAATATATGAGTAGTGACAACTGAAGTACGGTTAAAAAAAAAAGTACGGTACGGTACAGTTAAAAAAAAAAAAAGTTCAAATAAAGTCCAAAACTATGCAAAATGAAATCGGATGAAAGTTGCAAACAACAAAATAAGTTGAAAGTTGCAGTTGTGTGACGTCAAGGTCTCTGCCATGAGTGTGTGCAAAGAAACAAAGTCACAGCGGTGATGTCAGTGTTTCTGAATTGTTTCCTACACGACAAAAGGACAACAGCTTTGAAAATATCATACCCTGGAGAGTATCTTCTATATGTTTTCAGTGGGAAGAACTGCAGTTTTCAGATGAACAGGGTGTCAAAACAGAAATTAAAAGTTGTGGTTGCCAAAACTTTGTGCACATGATCTCTAAATTGAATAACCCCACTTGGCTATTGGAATTGCATTCTTTCCAGGTGGCCAAACAATAGTGCCAGTGTGTACCTGTACCTGATAATAACTGACTCGTTAAATTATAATTCACCCAAACACAAGTCCAACCAATTAAAAACAAACACACCTCGTCAGACATTGAAAGTGTACACAGGCATCAATCACTCCGGCTCACTCAGTTAAGTCCTTGTCACAGCACACACTCTCAATTTCACTTCTTACCTTCTAACTCTCTCATATCTACTCCGCTGAACGCCTTGCTTGTCTATTGTCTTACTTGTCTTTCTATCACAAAACCAATCGTACACCGATCCCAACATCCCTGACAACACTACCAAAACAAAAACAAACAACATACAGCCAAGAACCACATGAATAAAAAATCACCAGCCTGACATAAACCCACTGTGGTGTATGTGTGTGTGTGTGTGTGTGTGTGTGTGTGTGTGTGTGTGTGTGAGCCGAATCCAGCACTTGTTCATTCCTGCAGCCAGTGAGATCAAATTCCATCCTGACGTATCATGTCTGCCAGATCATTACATCAGTGTGTGAGACTCTCCTGGCTGTATTTTTGTGGTTTTGCTGGTTACGTTTTTGTAGTAGAGACAATTTAAAGTGTGGGAGTTCCAAACTGCTTGGAACGAGCTTATTATTTCTGGATATCAGTTGGAGCCCAAATAAGAGGAATAATATCATCTTTGACTGTTCAAATATGCCCACATACACGCCTCACTTCTGGCAACACTGCATTTTACAGTGTTCTATTATCAGATGTCCTCTTTGATATGATAAATCGCTAATTAAGCAATTAGAAAAAAAACACCTATTATTAGATAAGAGCTGATTGATGTATTGTTTGGGCAAAAACTGATTGTGCAATGATGATTACTACTAAAATGATTTCCCTTTACGTCACTGTGGATGCTCTACTAAGGCCTTATATGACATGGAAAATATAATGTTATTGTATTTAATAAATGATACAGGTATGTCAAAAGGTAGGAGAATCTTTGTAATTATTAAGATATTAGGCAAATAAGAATTAAAGATGGGTAAGAGGAAGGACAAGATAGAGAGAATGAAAGCAATGGAGAAGGTTTGAGAAAGATGCAATGCAAAGTATGTGGATGGTAGGAGCTGGTAGGATGTGTAGGGTGCCAAACATATCATGCACACGTCGTTCTGAAATAGGCTGCGACGCTGAATAATGAAACAACATCTGTTGTGCACGAAAGCAAAGGTTATGATTCTGCCTTAAAGTGCATGAACACTAAACACTGCGTCCAGCTTACGGCACGCCCATCCATACATATGTGCAAATGGCATCTAAACTTCATTCAACAGTGTAGATTCTGAAGGATTTCAGCGTGGACTTAAAGGAGCAGTTCACCCAACATATAACAAAAGACAGGGGAGAGAGGGAACAGACTTGAAACTTCACCAAATCACTCAGAAATGTCCCGGCTGCTGATGAGAGATTAGAGCACTAGGGGTAAGTGGGAAGACATAGAGTTCATTTACAAAAACAGATAAATGCCATTCCTGAGTGTTGTACGTAATGCTTCACTTAATTTCTGAATCCAAAATTCAAAATTTTGTTGCAAAAGCCAATCACCTATGAATTAGCTGACTAGTATGATTTTTATTGATAAAAGGTTCATAGAAATGAATAAAATTGGAGATATCTCTTTCTGCAAGTGAACTGTATTTTGGGTGAACTGTTTCTTTAAGAACCTGCTGAAAAAGACTACAGTAATGTGCACATTGTGTCCATCACATTCTTTGGTCTGGTAAGCCAGCAAGCCAGCCAGTCATCTGTCTATCCATCCATCCATCCCTCCACCCGGAGAGGCTGACTCCTCGTGCCCCGTAGCCCAGGACAAGGCCTCTCTCTGGGGGACAGTAGTCGGCATTGTTCCCATCCTCATGCCACACATTCCCCAGACCTGCCCTGGTTCCCTTGACGTGCCTGCACTGTGGGCAAGCCGGCCCGGGGAGCCAGCGTCCATCCAGACAGCCGACAGTCTTCCATCCGTCCGTTCATACATACGGGGAGAGGCTGACTCCTTGTACCCCCCTGTCCCAGAACAAGGCCTCTCTCTGGGGGACAGTGGTCGGCTTTGTTCCCCTCTCATGCCTCACATTCCCCAGAGCTGCCCTGGGTCCCCCCTCAAGGCACAGGGCACTGGGAGGGGCATGGGCCTCTTTACTCCCTCATTTCTCTCTCCCTCTCTCTCTCTCTCTCTCTCTCTCCCTCTCCCTCTCTCTGATATCATCGCTCTTTCAGCCCCCGCCCTCCCACCTCCCCTCTTTTTCTGAAGGTTTCTCTTTCTTTCTCCAGCCCTTTTTGCTTTCACAGATGTCCTTTCTCACTCTCTCTCTTTCTTTCTCCTGGCCATAAAACTGACAGTTAACAGCCTCTCTCTCTCTCTCTCTCTCTCTCTGACATCCTTTCTAGCCCTTTCTGTCTGTCTCACACACACATACACAAATATACTATTCTTTCATTTTCAGAATCAGAGTAACTTTGGAAGGAGTTTGGGATTTTTGCACTGATATTAAGCTATGGAAAAATGCATAAAGAAAACAGAAAAATACATAAATCTGGAGTTTGCATTTTGCACTCTACATAGGAAAAAAGCCGTATACATAAGTTGGAATTGTATAAACAGAGCACCTGTATACCTATATAATTACGCTTTCCTCCCCTCTTCTTCTTTCTGACCCCTTTTCAACCTCTCTTCTTTCTCTAAAACATTCCAGTATCCATTTCCCACCCCCAGGATCCGCTATTCAAGTCACCCTGGGGTGCTGCCTGACCCAGGATCAGCTCCGTCCGCCAGCTCACCCCCGTTTAGCCATTCAGCGCGAGAGACTCAACTCTGAGCCAGCGCCAGACGCTGCCTATATACCTACAGCCCACTTGTGCTCGGAGCGGAGAAGGGGAGGGGGGGCGTAGGCCATAATTAAAGATGGCGGCTTTGCCTTCGCACAATGGCTTTGCGCCCAAGAAGGCTTTTATTGCATGTATTTTTCTCGACAGGAGAGTGGGCAGTCTACCCTCTGTGAGCATTTAATTGGTTTAACAGCTGGAAAGGAGGCGGAGAGGCGAGGGGGAAGGATCCAACAGAGGAGAGGAAACAAAGAAATGGGAGAAAATTGTGAGTCACTGGGATTTGAAATCTGTTGTGTCAGATGACGATGGTCCTAATAAATTTAGCAACAGGGGACTGATTTTTTGATATAGTGCGTCAGAATGGAAATGATTTGGAGCCGGTCTTCAGTAAATGAGCCAGGCGTGGGCCACTGGTCTGGTAACATTTTCTGCAGTATCTATCCTAAGAACACTGAGATTATCCTAAGAATCCAGCGCAGTGGTGCTTTTTTTGTTTAACTATTTTCAACAATAAGACTCCCACCCAACCCAAGGTCCTGTGTGTTTTTGTATGTCTTTTGTGGTGCATGTGAGTGCCTGTCTGTGTTTGGGTGAACGGGGGCACTGACAAGTGTCTTTGACCGCCCTCTACCAGTAATGAAAACTGGAGCAGAGCCTTGGGGCAAGGTGAGGCCCTGATGGTCCCCTGGAGGTTTTTTTTACTAATGGAGATCCACTGTTGGGCTGCAGGACCGGCTCGCAAGGGCAGGGCCGCGGATTAAAAATGTAATCCACTGCACATTCCCCTTTAACATGCTTCAAACTGCAATCAGTGGCATGAGGCACGCCATCTATCTGATTTTACTACCACAATCTGATATTTCTCCGTTACCCATGAGTTTCTTGGAGTTCTCTGAAGTGTTGTAAAACTTGTTGAAGAGTGTCACTCCAAAATGATTTGTCGTTTCATTACAAAATGGAATGCCACTTATGAGATGTGAAAACGATGGCATTGAAATAAAACTCACTCCTGATTTTTTTAAATTATCTCTCTTCTGAAGAATGCATCTGTATATTTGAAATATCGAGGAAGGAAAATTAGTCAATACGTCATTCCCTCAAAATGGATAGATAGCACTTCATTTCACATAACATATTCCAATTTGCACTTCAGCTGAGCTGAATGGGGTTTTCATTTAAAGCCATTATGTTTCAAGCCAAATAAAATGACACTTGTATCAATAATCGCACCATCGTAATGCCTGAAGTGCACAGGTACACGTGCTTTTGCTAGACTCTTACCCTCTACTAATCTTATTGACTTCCCTCTGAGCAGCACAGAGGCATCAGCTCCCATTTATACATCGACTCAATCGGGGAGCACATGCCAAGCCTCTTCTCTAACCGCCTGGACACCAGGACCAGAAACACTTAAAGGGCCGCTCATTCTGCTCAATGCAGTGTCCTTGCAGCTGCGGAGGGGGGCGGTGCGCTGGGACGGCCCACCGCGAGACAGTTGCACTGAGTGGGACGAAAAGCATGAAATAAGTTTGAAGGAAAATGGAGCATGGACATAATTCCTGAGGGTAAAGCTGCATGAAATACAAAGAGTGAAGAGCGCATAGCTGTGCAAACAACACTGAGTGAGAATGAGCACAAAGGACTGGGGAAGTAAGACCAGGATGCTTTCACTTATTGTCTTGTGAAAGTGGATCAGGATTGGATCTTGAACACTGAACTCCCCCACCACATCTCATAGGGTATTCTCATACCTACTTATCAGCAAATTACCATTAAATATACAGTGTATGTGGGCTTGCATGCAATGTTTCTGTCAGCATTATGCCTTCAGTTGTATGCCTACTGCATGGTGTACCCACCTTCTCAGCATGAAATGCTAGCTTTAGCATAGGCATAATGGGCAAGGTGGGAGGGTACATAGATGGAGGGATGGGTGGTAAACATTTATGATGGGCTGGAGAGGGATTTCCCACAGCTACACTCAGGAGAGAGAAAAGAGCTTATTTCACAGCTCATTTGATTCTAATATCTGGAACAACAGCACGGGAAAACACACACACACACACACAAACACACATACAAACCTAATGTACACCAAACATGTGTGCAAATACACACACGGAACTCTGAACACCACATATCCACACATGGACATGAACACACATGTCACACACACACCGCCCACACATCTATGTTACCGGAGGGGGAAGGTTGGGAAAAAAAAGGGATGGAGGGAATGACAGGAGGAGCATTGTGGGAAATGAGGAAGCATGCGATCATCATCTGGGAGTGTGTGAGTGTCAGAGATTATTTTCCACTAATGTCTAAATAAAAATAACACAAGGGTTCAGGTAATTTTGGCTGGATCAAAAAGAAAAACAAGACAAATGAAGCATAACCTGCAGATGGAATCAGCCTGGAATCTGTTACAGTTTATCCTGAGGCGTTCCAGTCATATGCTAATTAGGAAGTGTTTTAAAAAATAACAATAATTAACCACTAGCTGATAGATATTTGCAGGGAACAAAGATTGTAAGCTTTGGTTTTTTGGTGCATGATTCCTCTGTCTACCCTAACGGGCTCATGTGAGCACATTTGTAGCTATATGGAATTATTGTAAACAAATAAGTACACTGCATTTTACTTTGTGTGGAACAGAAAGTGGAGGGAAAGGCTTTTTTTTAAAGATTTATTTCCCCGAACATTTTCATTGCAATATGAAGTAATCAAATATATGGTAAATATGGGTATTAATTTTGAGAAACACTAGTGCTATCATAAATAATTTAGCTATGTTTTTATTTATTTATTTATGTTTTAAAGGTGCATTTCTTGGATTCCACTGCATTCCACTTCTCCATTACCCCTCTTTCTATTGTTTCCTCTCCTCCTGTCTCCAGCCTCCCCCACTTTCCCTTTGTCCTACAAGAATCAGTCAGGGCCAAACATTGTTGGACATCTCAAACATACACACATACATGTGCACAGACACACACACACACACACACACACACACACACACACTAATCTGAGGTGACGACAGGCTGGAAGCCCACCTCAGGGT
>OMLF01016872.1:6422-36704 GCA_900302615.1 Holocentrus rufus | reverse complement strand
GCTAAAAGCTGTCATTTTGTATTTCACCATCTCCCTGTGCCTCTGGGGGGCCGAAAAACAAGCCGGGCTGCGGAGCGGAGGAGAGGGACGCGAGAGGATCCCACGACCCACTCCAGCTGCGATGAGACTCCTGTTTGGTGTAATGGCCGAGGGGGCGATTATCCCATTTCCTTCCCTCCCAAAGGGCCACCCCCACCCAAAATCACCATGTCCATGTTCTCGGCAAAGACGAGCTGCATTGACATGGCTCCACAGAAGGGTAAAGAGCTAAAGAAGCATACAATTTCACAGCCCCAGAGAGCTGTTACAGAACGCTTGTTGAAGCTGCAGTGAATGGACACCACGGGCAGTTCTCCAGTTTATCTCTGCAGAGACTATTGGATTAACATCACAAAACGGTTCACTGAAAGGTTGAACCCACATAGCCAGTGGTCTTTATTAGCAGTTCAATTTAATCAAAACATATTCTGGGATGCTTCCTCTTATAAACTTCTTGGGTAATTGGATGGCATTAACATCACAAGCAAATTTCAGTGAGAGAGAGAGAGAGAGAGAGAGAGAGAGAGAGGAAAACAAACCAAGTGATTTGAAAACTTTCATCAAAGCTTAGTTTCTGAAGCTCGGAAACTGGCACAACTTCTGCCCTAGTTTCCACAATTGGCAATGTTGTTCGGCTGGTTCACTTAGCCACTCCCTTGAAGAAATTCTCTTGTCTGTTCATCCTTATTAAGTGTTATTTGACAGTTGTCTTAATGTTTATTTAGCAGTCATGAATATGCTCCAATCTTTTTTTTTTCCCAGCCATTTTCCTCTGAACTTCTGTCTTTCAAAGTAAACAATGAAAGTTAGGCTGCAGTAATAATCATCGCACAGGGTTTGAATGCTAAACAGGGTTTTTGTCTGTTAATGACAAATTGGCTTGTGAAACATAACAAAATGCCAAACATTGGCATTAAATGCAGGAGCACTTTTTACCTCGCAGCCTGCACCCGGTCACCTCCCTTTAAAGTTTGTCTGACAGAGATCAGGTCAGCGTTGTTGTTAATGGCCAAATTTACTCCGATTCCAGCGATTCCCATTGGTACATCATGTTAATGGACAAAGCCGAGTCAATACAGAGATTGCAAGACTCTGGCCAGCCCTGTGGTTAATTAAAAGAGCTCTCTGTAATGAGAAACATGTCCTTCACCAAGTCTGTAAACAAGACAAATTCTCAACATTATTATACGTTTGGCCATCTCAATGTAAAGATCCCAGCGAATCATCACAGGGTGCTAATGATCTGAAACCTGCAACAATCATACCAAGTTCATGGTCAGTGCAGTATGTGAGGGCAGAGCTGAATGCATTAATTTATGTTTCATTGCTTTTTAATCCTCTGCAAGAATCATGATTATCTGGACCAGAGGATGATTATTCTTGTTAGAATCCCCTCAATACTAAAGAGGAGCGAATAAAAGTGCTTCTCTCATCTATGAAAAATATTGTGTATGTTATATAGTGATGTTATACAGTGGTATACTACCTGACAGAATAGTATTTATTCATTTCATCATTGAGAAATGTTTTCCTGTCCATTTTTAGACGTTTGTGACTTATTTTGAATTTTTACAATGTCCTTAGACCGATATATATGTTATATATATGCTGATACATCTGTCTGATAAAGATATTTACAGTCTGTAAAACCTGCAATTAAACCTCCTTTACTCTGCCTTAAAGTGATAGTCCAGATCATAGATCATGTCATTAGTTGGAGAGTTGGAGGGGTTTTGTGTCTTATGATGAACTGAATGCTGTTTCAGGGTTTTTTTTTTATCCATTTTTATATGAATAATACTCTTGGTAAATGATCAGCATGAACTATTCAGTATAAGGCGACTTCAATTTAAAAAAAAAAAGGTATAGGTCATATTCGTTGAACCTTTCTGTTGTCCAGATTGGCTGCTTATGTTCAATAAATGATTTTTTTGGCTTGGTGGCTCATGAACAAGCCTGAAAAATCAAGAGAACAATTTGATAACTGACTTTCTAAGCATCTTGAGCCAAAAGGTTTGAAAAAGTTGGCAGAAATCATCACTACTTTGTCATCACCTTTTCTCCTGACATAGATGGCAGCACTTAAAATAATAAAAGGTCACTTAAGTAGAAGCTAGAAGCCTCCAAGGAGCACATGAACGCAACATCAGTAAAGCACTAAAGCCCTTCAGCCCTCACTGTTCAGGGGAGAAGAATACATCTCCTATTTCTGTAATATTTGGCAGATTTATTTACATCTACAGGACATTAGTCTGTTGCAGAGCCAGACCAGGGCATAATTCTGGGTCTGACAAGGCAGATAATAATTTCTGAGTAAGCATCTTGACCCAAACTTCCGTATGCAAATGAAAGAATATCTGTTCATAGCCTGCTTTTTGATTTTTCACTTCCAGTAAGAGTGGATGCATGCAGCTATCACTCCAATGACACATTCCTAAATATTGAGACTGAAATAAAAAATAAAAAAATGTGAGCACTTTCCCAAGGCACTGTGAAATGGCTGTGGGGTAGAGTGCACTGTGGCTCGCCACTGATTTCAGCGATTGGCTTCACTGCTGAAGAGTCCAGAGGTGCATCCTGGGGGCCCCTTTGTGGTTGACTGACACCACCATCCATCATCTAGTTTATCGGAGTCCTATTCCAAGTGACAGTACCGGCAGTGTCCTACAGCTGTCCATTATGTAAAGAATTGGCCCTCAGCGTGCTGATAGTGGAACTAGACTGCTAAAGTAACACAAAAACTGATGACCTTTAAAAAACTGTCCAACTTTAGAGAACATCTCTTACTGGAGTGGATCCAGATCCACACATCAGGCTCATGGGCTGTTTTTTAGGGCCCACACTTCAGTAAATGTTACTTGAATTAAATTATTTTGAACATATTTCTATGATCACTATATCATCCTTGGTGGATTGCTACCTTGCTCTTAATCTTTCACCACATTATGTTGACATATGGGATAAAACTTGATTGGATTTGATTTGATTTGCAGCTGAGGATCCAAAAAATATTGCTAAAGTTGCAGAGAGGCTCGATTGATGTTACGACCCTGTAGACTCAAAAATGTGGATTAAGCCTGTAATCAATGATTAGTGATTCAGTCCAATGGTGAGAACCGCCTAGACTCAACCATCAATTTGTGTTTATTTTGCATTTCTAGTCTAAAGGGTCCTAAATTCAACCGATCCTGTATAATTTTGCACACCTTAAAACTTTTGATTTAATTAATGAGACTTTATTTTACCTTAACAACCAAGCAAAAATTTAATGTTGAATAGCTCTTAATGTGGTGCTATGATGCTGAAAATTCACTGACAAAATATCGAAATGAAAGTGGAGATGATGTCTGTTGTCGTCTACAGCTGAAATCAGAACCTAAATATCTTTCCAACATCACTTTAAAACATGTTTCAGAAGTGTTTAAATATGAATTTGTATGCATGCTAAAACATTATTGTCACAATTTTGTGCTTGTCTGTGGTGACACTGAACTTTGCCTCCTGCTGCCCGTCACTATCTGTCAAATACTCACTGGGAAGTCTTGCAATACATTCACCTGTATTTGCAATACTTTAAAACTCAAGATAGCACAATATGCATTCAGTCTGCGTTTCATTTGGTGACAAGTTGCGCTTAAAGCAAACACTTGTCACTTGGGTGTCAGTAATGCCCGGACCTAAAGTACAAAGGTGTGACAGGGTGTGGCGCAAAAAGGTAAAATAAATAAATAAGTAAACAAAACGGGATATCTATCTTTTTACCTGGCGTCACCTTTTGGTAGCAATGTTTTCTATCCCTGTGCAGTAGGAAGGTTGATTGATGATCTCGGGTGATTGTTTTCATCCATCATGTCTTGGGAGCCTGAGTAAGGGGTTAGGCAGGGAAAAGTGAAAATACATGCCTGAGCCAGTGATTGAACATCCTGGGGGGAGCAAATGTCAAAACACCCCTCTCCCAATGGAACCCAGGTTGATATTGCTGTGAGGGTAACTGTTGTGATCACACATGAGATAGAGAGGTGGAGATGTGCACTGTAACTCGCCCGATCCAGGGTATACTTTCATATTTTTGAGTTCTCAGTTTCAGACGAAGGGTCACTTAATTCTTTGAGAATAATCTTGAAAGCATCTCTGCCCGTTTTGTGTTTCTGGTCAAGCCTCAGATTGTAAGAAAGGCTGCGGCTTTATTTCCCTCTCATCATTCATGTCTTAATTTTGTAGCGTTTAAATTGTTTAAAAGGTGCATTCCCTAGTTTAAACATTTCACCTTGCAGCTGATTTTTTTTGCTTTTTCGTCCAGACAGTGATGGATATTTATGTCACGCCATGGACTGGATGTTGTGACACTGAGTGGGTCAAGAGTCTACACTTTTCAATCAGTTTCTTTTGCAAGTCCCTCGCCCCTTGACCCTGTAGTCCTGAATCAATACTGAATGATTATTTTACACCGAATCGCTGTTACTGTGTGACATTCGTCAAAATGATAAATGGAGGCCCTCGGCGTTATGATTCATAGATCTGCACATGCTGAAATATTTCTTGGCTTTCTGACATGCTTGTGACACATGACTGCAAGCAAACGAGAAAATAAATACATCATTGTTATGGCTTCATGAGCGACTGATGAAGCCGAGTTTTCACTTGCATAAAGTGTGCGAGACTAAAAGCTTCCCAGCCGAGCTGTAATCCTCAGATATTCAAATTCTTCTTAGGGGAGACAGTGGATAGCACTGAAACAAAAGCATACCTTAAAGGTTGAAGTCTTCAATTTAAATGTGCACTTAACATGCTTTAAGCAGATTACAAAGTCATTGCAACAGGACGATGGCACCGTAATTACACAATTAATCAATTGCAATGCATTGCTTTCTGGAAGCACTTACAATGGAGCCAAGCCAAATAAGCACCTGTCAAGATTAATTGCCCCATTTTCTCCAACAAGGGCATTCCTACCTCATTCTGAATTGTGCTTAAGTATTGATGATGTAGAGGTGCATCCCCTGGCCTCATCAATGAACTTGCAATTGAAAACAATTTATCAATATATTATGTAGCTTCAACGAATATGGAAAAGGGACATTGGATTTAACCATCTGCTTCAATTGACCATTTGTCATTGCCATTGTTTGTGTGTGTGCGTGTGAGTGCAAGAGAGAGAGAGAGAGCGAGAGAGAGAGCGAGAGAGAGAGAGTATTGCAGCATACAGTATCACTCCTGGTCTTGGATCAGAAATGTACACCCCATCCTACATCCTGTGCCATTTAAAATCAGCTTCAGCCCGTCAGAATTCAAACTGTGAACCTCAATATCTCTCTGATGCTGCGTTCAATCAGTCTGGCTTGTGGGGGATGCTCTTTATTTTGAGGCATGTGTGTCATTGTCTCTGGCATAGGCATCGCAACCGAACCTGATGTAAAAATTGAGCCAAATTTGGCAATAGCTTGCAGTATTGCTCAGCAGTTAGCATGATTCACCGAAAAGCAACAGATGGCTTCGTATCAATTTGGAAAGTGGAAATAGTTCTTGCTTGTTAAACTGTCAGTCACATACAGCTTTTGTTGTCTCTCTGGGTTAAATCTAGCTCCGTGTCTACTTCCTGTGCTGTGTGCAAGACTTTCAGAGCATGTGGACCCCGGGATTTATTCAAACCAGTTTTAAACCGTCTGCTGCTGAAAATATGAGCACTTTTGCAGGAGTAAAATTTCAGATAAGTTAGACTAGATGGAGTCTTTTCCTGGACTGTCTGACAATGTGGTAGTCTTAATCTTTACAGCTACCCTCTCTAAATATGCAATGTTCCTGTTTCCTATCACCCACTCTATCCTCCTCTAAAATATAAGCCTCCCTGCATCAATGACTTCATGCCAGTGGCACCAACTTCAGACATAATAAAGACCTTTGGCTCTGTTCTACCTTAAATCAGCTACAAACCGATCCCTTAAAGGGCTAGTTCAGAGCAACGTTGTCACAATACCAAAATTCACTTCAATACCAGGCTTAGTACAATGATTCCAGAACAATGTGGCAAAAAATGGAAAATGAAAATTACCCCAGTTTATTGAGCTTGTAAAAAACAAGAGAGTCAATGTGGTCCTGTTTCAGTGGCTAAAGCAGAAAAGACAATAAAATGCTATTAAATTAAATAACAAGTGTGGACTTCTTTATGAGACCAGCGTGTTTTTATATCAACCAATGCAAAGACCAGCATTTCTTCTATGAACAAGTATGATTCATCTAACCACCACCAGAATTATCTTATATGATGTAGCCCATTTAAAACTGTATTCCTGTTAAAACAACTCACTTTGTATTTTTGCATCTTCATAATGACAAACAAGGATGTTGCACTTTGCTTTGAAACAACTTTATGGAGAGACAATGATGCACTTACATTACCTGGTTTGCTTCTGAAAAGAGCAAAAGTGCCGTTAGCACACTGTTTTTCTGGGCCTAAATTGCCTTCTCTGTTTACCTTGAAGGCAAAATATTTTATGTAATTGGCTTTTGTAAATTGTCTGTGGGTCTGATGCAGGACAAGAAGTACTGCTCACTGTCTTTGTTGTTCAAAACCAGGGGCTGCTTAAGTTTTTACTTAATCTGTAAATGTTACTTCCAAAATCACAAATTCAATAATTATTAGGAAAGAAAAGTACATCTCAAAAAACCCCGAACTTCCTCTTTAACCCCCTGTAGTTTGTTTACAAGATGAAATTACATGTTAGCCAACAACAACAACACCTTCAAGCTCCTCGTTTTCAACATGATGAGTACTTTTACAGGAAAGAGGTGGCCTGTCTCATGCCCCAGTGTGCCAGTAACGACTCGGAGCAGAAAATTCTCAGAGCCCTTGAGATCCAGATTGACTATCACAGGAACCTGCCTGCTCATTTTCCCCTGGAAATCAATGACTCATTTGTGAACCCAACCGAGTCATTCAGGATCCCGGGGAATACAATCACCAGCACCCTCAAATGTTGTGAGAAAACCTCCCGCCTTCTCAAGTCGACTCAATTTTCACAACCAATCCTGATCAAACGTTGTAAGTTAAAAGCAGCCTCACATGCATTACCGCAGCCTGGTCTTGTTTCAGAGAAAAGCTGCAGCTCACTGAGTGTGTCACTGACCAACAGGAAGTACAGGACACCAGGGTGAGCGACTGCCACCGCCAGCAGTGTCCAAATAAGTGCCCATCTGTTCGGAAAATTTTCCTCTGTCAGTAACGGTCCATTTAAACCAAAAACACTCATAACCTTAACAGCCTCTTGTCAAGAACTGTCACCCTACTTACCCTCCTATATCCCTCCAACCTCCTCCACAACCCCATGTTTTCCTCACCTCCACCCAATAGATGTTTTTGACTCACTGCTCTCCTGTGCTCATTTCATTCCTCTCAATCTATTTGGTATCATTCATGGTGCACTGGGCCAATTCTGCTTATTAAATACACTTCCCTCTGCAGATGCAATCATTCTATATGGACTATTGATATGTAGGCTTGTCAGCTTTGGTGTGCATGTAGCATGCTAAGAGATATACTGTTTGCTAGCAGCACGGTTGCTCTGGCTGGGAAGAGAACGTATCTCCAGGAACCCCGATCTTATAGCTAAGATATGAAATATGGAAAAATGCAAATGTGTATCTTATGATGAAAACAAGAGTTATATCACATGGTGGTGTAGATGCGGTAGCCGAAGTGAGTGCTAAACCAGCGTTTGGTATTGCTGATAAGTCTGAAATGCTGAGCAGGCCATGCCGGCCCTCAGCATCAGTAGTGTATTCTTGATGAGATCAATAGTGAGTTCAGGATTAGAATTATTTGGTAATATTAGGAGCTAGGATAACTCTAAACACAGGTACAGGATAGCAGAAGTGGGAGGCTCTGGGATGCTGTTGAGCCCTCTGGAGGTGTTGTGGGCCTTATACAACAAAACATACATGTAAAAATAGACTCAATAACATTAAATTAGGTGGCTGGTGAATTGTGCTGCTGTCTCCTGTACCTGTAGATATATGACAGTGTTGCCTCATATCCACTGTGACACCATTTGTGGGGAAGTGCGTAATTCTTTTGACATCTGAATTGAGATTCTGTTTGAATGCAAACCCAGGATTATGGCACAAAGGATTATAAAAATACAAGTCCTGAGTACGGGCCCACTGCTCAAAAAAAAAAAATCCCAATTTTGTATGTTTATATAGGGTATGATTTGTAATGCCTACTGTCCAATAGGTCTGTCCCTTTTGTGAGGTCCTGCTCTATCACCATGACTGTTGACATGTATTGTTAAAATCTTTAAGTTGTCGGTGTCTCTAGAGAAGTGTTGCCAAGATCAGTTCCCATACCTTTAGTAAACTTTGCAATTAACATGATTCTGTGTCTGAAATCTAATGCGGTTGATTGGTGCAGCCGCCTGTTTTTTTTTTTTTTTTATGTGTACGTGCTCTGTCGAGTTCAGTTATCATTTTAAGTGATAATAAATCACACCAAGATCGCTGCTCCACTGATTACCAGAGGGAATTATTCAAGGACTAAATTACAATACTTATGGCTAGGTAGATAGTAGCACAGTGCTCAATATGCTATTATTCAAATCAGTATGTGACACCATAAATCACTGCTTTGATCATACATAAATTCAAGGTTTCAAATGATCAAACTTGTATTTGGAATATATTAAAGTCCACAAAAGGACCAATGACTCATACAATAAATTCACAAAGCAAAATATCCAAATGGGGATGTGCATCCAAATATAAAACACAGCTAACAAACAAAATACATGAGGGAAAAGTTGCAGAACAGAGTTTTTTTTTCTGCATGAAAATATCAGCCAGAAATAAAGGATTATACATTATCTCATTTTTCAAAATAAATAAATTAAGGAACATTTTGCAGCGTGTCAAGCTTTGGCACGGAGGCCAAAGCTTGACTTCAAGCTACATTATGTCAAAAGTGCTGGTGAGCAGTTACTGGTTTGCATTAATTTAAGTAATGCATAGCACAAGAAGCACTTATTAAAGGAGACTGTTTGATAAATGTTGCAAAAGCTTAGATTTCTCTTCGGTACTTTTTATCTCCTGGGTGATCTTATACTCACTACACTTCATATCAGTTTATCCTGTAGATAACATCTCCTACTTTATACATTAAAAAGGAAAAATTCTTGAAATGAAACTCGCACTTGCGCTTATTTGATTGATGCTATCTCACCGCCATGAAGACAAAAGAAAAAGCAACAAATACTGCAATTTAACTGGCTCACATAACACAAAGCCTTTTAATTTGGATGAAAATTATCAACATTTTAACACTTTTAAATTCTGAGCATGATGCAACAATCAAACACATCAACAACACGGAGAAGAAAGGAGCAATCAGCTTTCCAGTACTCATTAAACACAGGAAAATGGCATATTTCAACTTTGTTACACAATGATCTTTTTCACCTCAAGATATGTTGATATCCCTGCGGTAAAGCTGGCTCCCAGTATTTGCTGCAGGAAAAAAACAGGATGAAGTTTTTTTTTTTTTTTTTCTTTGTGAAGGCAATATGTTCTTTTCCTCCTGTGGTATCCCTGACCTTCCTTGCTTGAGGTGTGTCGGAGGTCCTGCTGGCGTTTCCCTCAGGCTCCCCTCGACTTTCTAGACAGATGCTTGCTTCAAAATGTGGAGTTGTTACAGTCAAAATAAGCCAAGGCCAGAATCGACTATTCATTAAACCTGTAAGGCTGTAAAAACATGGAGGTCCTTCAGGGCTGACCAAGGACTGTCTTTACTGCATGGCTCAACCTTATTTAATTACCCTCTACTGCAATCAGAGTCAATGTAATTAACTGGCACTGCACTGTATGAATCCACTGCATGGTTGTATTTCAATCACATGGCTCTGGGTTCACAAGTATAGTTAGAGGACGAAGCACAGCAGCTCTTTCTGAAAGAAGTTTGTGTGTGTGTGTGTGTGTGTGTGTGTGTGTGTGGGTTCATAGGACTTAGGGAGGGATCCTTGCTTAATGCTTCCAGTGTCACGCTCTTGTTTTTAGTGCTGCCTCGCCCTGTCGTGAATTATTAAACTTTTCAACATATTCCAAGACTTAAACGCATCATTAAAAATGATCTTTTATGCTGGTATCCAACCGCAGAATATTAAAGGAGCTTTTGTGGGCCTGTAAACAGTTTTTTCGCTAATTCATAATAAAATGTAGTAATCTCCATAATCCCTTTCAGTTCCACTCCCCCTAATTACTTTTAAACAAACTGCTGAAAGACAGGGGCGGCTTGTGACAAAAACCAACATCAAAACCAAAATAATCATAGTTTGCCATGAAAGTCAAATAGTTAAAGCTTTACAAATATTATGAAGACTGTGCTATCACCTGAACACATTCAATTCTGTCCTGGGTGATGATTACACCAACACACTGTACTCTACAAACACTCACACCCCATTGCTATCCCTTACACAAAATATGGTAATATCTTGGAAAATATTTTAGCAATAACACATAAGTACATTAAAACACCAAATAAATCAATATACTGATACTTTATACAGAGAAAAATGATTTTCTTTACATAAGGAAAGCCTGAGTTTGGTTGAAGTTATCAACCTGAGTACTAACTGAAATCCCAGAGCGTCCTCCACAGGTGGTTTGTTCCTATAGAACGACTGACAGGAGTGTTTCCTCAATTAGCGCCCCTACTGGCGGTGAGCAGCGTGGTAGAAAGAGCGAGAAAGTCAACAAAGTGGGGACATTGAGGTAGTGGGTTGGTCGACACAACACGGGACTTTAACACAGGAATTTTAAAGTACTGGTGTTAAGGTTTTATTTTTGTTTTCGTTGTTTTTTTCTGTGTTTACTATTGTGACCATGATGACACAGGTCTTTACCGTAACCTTACCCAAGTAAATTAGTGAGTAAAATTTATTTTTATAGTGCTTTTCACAGACATAGGTCACAAAGAGCTTTACAACAGCATTATACAAATATCAAAAAAAAAAATAAAACTTAACTTAACCTTTTTCCTAAACTTCTAGAGCCTAAATGTAACCAAATTGACAGTTTTGAGAGTTGTCTGTGCACATGTGCACTGTGGCTTTAAGAAACGCTCCTGTGTGTCATATTCTTTGAATCGCTATAGATGGTAGCAGCAGTCGACCTATATGGTCGTCTGGGTTGGAGGATGTGTGAAATACTGGCCAAGGGTGAAAGTGAACTCGGCACTGTGACGCATGCATTTAAATCCCAACCTTTGATATTAAAATACATGGGTGTTAAAAAATATACAGACACATTTGATCCAGCCAGGACAGAAACAGGGTGTTTGCGGTTTCCCTTTACTTAGATTTTATTTCTCCTGTAACCCAGAAGTAAAAGGTGCTAAAATGTATTTAGCATATTGATGAACTCCCCAACACCAACAGATACAAGCAGGCCCATTAAGGTGGTAAAGATTTGGGCTGAGCCAAGATCTCTCAGGTCCTTCCGGTAGGGCTCCGCTCACCCTTTCCCCATGCTCTTAAGTGATAACAGCCACAGCCAATGTTCATGCCTCATTTCATTTCATTATCGCGTCCCATTCGCCTCATCGCCTCAGTTCCCAGGCTACCCTTTCATCTCAGCATGCAGGCAATCACTCATAGACAGCAACCATAATGGAGGTAGGGGGGAATGTCTAATCCAAGGTTTGCGAAACCAATTTACCGTGCTCCAAAAAGAATACTCGAGAGAGAAAGCACTTGCAAACTAGATGTGGAAACTGTGCATAATTTTACGTGCAGTGCTGCAATTTCAGTGTACTACTTATAATATAGATTCCGAAACCACCGTGAGACATTGTTTATCGGAAAAGTGAGTATACAATTTCAGCTCCAACCAATTGCATATAGCGTGTTATTTATGGGAGCATATGCATGGCTCGAAATGATTCTCTGCTGTTTGTGGACACGACAAACACTCAAATTCTGATTCATAATTTAGCTAAACAATGTATGCCGGGAAGGGGAGGAAAAAAAGGCTATAAACAATATGACTAGACTATACTTTTTGTTTTCAAAAGGCACTTTGAGCATTCAGCCGCTTGCTTTGCTTGAGGGACCAAACAAAATGAGAGAAAGTAGCAGTGGGCAGTGTAACCTGTGAAGGTCGTCGTTTCCTTGGCCCCTCATATCTCATCATTTGGAGGTTTCATTGAATGTCACCTGGTCAGACACAGCATAGGTGTTTTTTTTTTTTCCTGCCTTTTTTTTCCCAAAGCGAACCTTAGAAGATGAATGGCTCAGGCCTCTGATCAATAACATTTATCCTAACACATCAACCTGTACCTTGTCCTCTAATTTTCTGCTGACCTTGACTTCACCCATCTGGAGACTGTACCCGCCATGAAATTCATCTCTAAATATCAAAGCGGCTGCTGCCTTCACAGTGCTGCTTCACAGGCTTTGTCTCTTAGCACACATTTACAGACCAGACAAACAAGGCAATGTTTTGCTGTGTCTAACGCGCGCTCTGATTTATGCCAACGTGGAAAACCGATTTAAATCACCATCCGACGGAATAGGATGTGAAAACGGGTGGATTTAGTTTTGCTGTAGTCCTTAGAACAAAGAGGGTGAGACTTCTCCCCCAAAAAAGTGCTGTGAAATTGATCTGGCACCCACTGACGGCCATGGGGAGAGTCCGCTGATTAAAGGAGACATCCCATCCCTCCCCTTGACCAATGCCAACCTCCAAGCACTGACTCTTATAGCAGTCACTGCCACTTCTGTAATCGCACACGGCGTTGTCCAGCGCGGGCTCTCCTTAACTCCTATGAGCCATCGCACTCTGTCTCATACCACCGACGAACAACAACTTCAACTTCATACACAACTCGGAGCAATTTATTCCACGATTATGATTCAGTGGATGTACTCCCCGAATCGATCAAGAGTGCAAGATAATCCTGTTGCAAGATTGATGGAAGTTATGAATGATTAGATGGAGAGGAAAGGGATATTGGACGACTGAGGATTGAAAACCCCCAGCAAAAATGACCAATTACTGCAGTGCTGTGGTTTAAAACAGACATTCCTATGATTTATAATGTGAAAGGAGGCCCTTGGAGAAGGGCCAAGGCTTATACAATTAGACCAGCCTATTTGAGCCCAACCTTCTCAGAACACTTGGCCACTTTTAAGTACATCAGTCAGAGAGAAATTTGCTCCACTTTACTTTGGTAGGATAATTATTCATGTGCTGTCATAATTGCATCCGAGCATGCAGCCTCGACCTCACTGTACTGCTTAAGCACACTTCAGCCATTTTAATTTAACAGTCAGCTTCACACTCAGGGCACTGGGTGACATGCTAACTATTATGTACAAGAACTTTTGATACCGCAATTAGGAAATCGCTTTTTTCCAAAATACTTATGTATGTTTGTATATAATGAGGGATATTAAATATAGGCAGTAATGCCCTTTAGAAATCTGCATACATTTTCCAAAGTACACCTCAGACTCTTGTTGCAAATAGTTTTCATAGTTAGGTAGGATGAGAAAAATGAATTCACTGCATAGCCTTATCTCCTGTCCATAGTGTATTACTGCGGATACACAATAATTCAGTCTATCACATTAGGTTATATCACAGAATGCATAAACACATAAATTATCCTCATCTCTCAGTATCAGCAAGCGAACATATTTGCCAAAATAGTTACATGAAAAATTAACAACCTCGAGACAGAAACAAGAGACTGCGAGGTTTAGCCTAGCAAGTTAATTTGTAATGGCACACTGATGCACACCTCCACAAAGAGAGGATGAGAAAAGATAGGAAATGTAGAATGTTCTGACAGTCCTTCAGAGGACTGTCAGAGGACACTGGGAAAATATTCTGGTCCAGGATAAACCCCTTATGAAGCGCTCAGTGATCTTTTTTGGTTGGTGAGTCCAACCGAATGTTCCATTGCCATCACATTTCACACAAAAAAATCTATTGAGACTCCTCCAACCTTGAGCATTAATTTTTATTTCAACCAATCAAGTCAAAATCCAATTATTGTCCGCTAATCAGCAGACCTTATGCATTGCCAAAGCCGCACCACTGCGGGTTCTCACTGAGATCATTAGAGGCAAAACACTGTGAACATGAAGAGACACGTACTTCGTCCTGAATGTGACTGACTTGCATGATTTCTCTCATGTATAGTCAGCGAGGGTGAAGAGGGGGGAGAGAAACCTTCACCAAGACAAGTGGGGATTTCTGAACACGCTTAGCAAAATGAGAACCAAAAAACTTCTTCAGAAACAGCATCACACTACAGCTTGATATATATTCTGTATGGAAGATGAATTTGAAAAATTCCTCATCACTGCAAACAGCTTTACAACATTTGTAAATGTAAAAATAATTTTAATTTCTGAGTAAGTATAACACAAACCATATTTGAAATAATTTGAGCTCAAGCATTTGACAAAGGTCAACCCATGCTAATAATCAACTTTAAAAATTTCTGCTTGAACATCAGAGCAAAAATACAAAAAGTACTGCTCTCTTTGGCTCACAGGTTCTGTAGGATTTCAATTCAATTTCCCAAATTTTACCACAAAGTGTCAACTGCCCAAACAATTGTGTAGCATGTAGGCCTAATTGCTATGACCCTAAATAATCCAGGTGCAACATAATGCTAATTTAGGGGGACAAGATAAACCAATAACAAAAAATTAAGCTTTATTGTGCATATGAGGAAGCTTAATTTACGACTTCAGGGTGAGCCAAGGCCAACGTAACATGAAAAATGAATCGGATAAAACAGAGAACACTCTTGATTGTCCAAATTGAGATGCAACTCTAATCTCCCTATACGTAGGCTAGTCACAGGGCCAACGAGGGATGCTTAGTAGTGCAGCAGCAGTTAGTAAAGGCTATTTAGTTATTATTTCCAAGGAGGTTTATGTTGGTGAAAGACCAGCTGCCAGGTTGAGAGACGTGTTTTGATAGTCTTTGTTTTGAAGAAGTGAGCGTGTGGTGAGCAACACAATGAAGAGATTGTTTTCAAGTTTAAAGACAAAGTTTAAATACAACTGTTGGGACGCTACAGGAGGAAATGACTGAATATTTGGATAATTGGCTAGCTAGTTATTTACCTATATGCAAGAGTTTGTTTTCAAACTATCATCCCAGTGATTGAATTTCTTTATTATATCAGGCTCTTTTGTCCAAGGTAACAGTCGGTGTGTTTCATTCTGGATTAAAATGGCCCAGATCCTTCATCATTTTGGGTCAGTTTGCAGTCAATATAAATCACATTGTATCTTTAGAGCCTGATGTGTGACAGGGTACAGAGAATAAACTTGGAATATTCTACCACTTGCAGCACACTCAACAAGCGAAGTAATTTTCTCTTTTTAATGCAAAACGTTGCTTAAATATGTGAGCAGACTGAACTTTTGGCCCTCTGGCCTTCCTCAGTGTTCAAGTGTGTGCATGTAACTGAGGTGTGTGTGGGCTGTGGGTGTGTCATCACATCACAGGTGTATCCACTCAGGGACAATTACTGTTGACTCAACATACTGAAGAACTGTTATGCAGTCTCTCATTTACACAGTTTAGGACCTTACAGCACTGAATAAGAAAATATGGCTTTAAATATGCACAATCAGAAAACACAGCTTTACATGCACCATTGTACACAGTATATGCAAGAAATTTTATATCTTGGGTACACAGACATATATGCACAATATACAATTTCCAATTTCCAAAACACATCCATGGAACATCGAGCGAGAGGCCACTTATAGAGCAGTATGTCTTCCAGGGACGAGCAAGCACACCGGTGAAAGAGGAAGCAGCTCTTCCTCTCACATATTTCAACATGGTTTCGCATTGAAGGGCAGAATATTACCTCACTTGTTGAGTGCGACCCTCTTTCCACCTCGACAGGGCACACACAGCAATTTACTGTAGGTGTTTTGCCTGCTGGGTTCTGAGTTTAGGCAACGCTGACGTATTCACCCTCTTATCCTTATCAGTGTTTATACTGTGACGTGAAAGTGAAGTCACTCATCAGCCAATGAGAGGCGGCGGGAGAGCATCTGCCAGCTGACAGGAGACTTGTGGTTAATGAGGTCAGTGAGGAAGTAGGAACATCAATCTGAAGAGAAACAGCACGCTAACCAGCATAAAACACATCTAATGTAACAGCAGTGATGGAGATAATGGATGTGAGTGTGTTGGAAGTGCAGTGTTAAGGTGCATCGTGCTGACTTGACAGATCTGAATCTCGGCTGTTCCAGCATTTGAAGAGCTCATTCAGAGTCGCCGTGTATCAGCTGAAACCAAATCCAAGCTGTATTTGTGGGTTTCTTCCAGAAAAATAAATAAATAAAAATGGATGAAAAAAAACTGCACAGAGCTTTTTAAACATTCTCTTTTCATACAAACTATCAGTATGGCCCTGAGGCTGCTTATTACAAAATCAGCCAATCATTCTCTCATTCACCGTTAACCGGCTTGATGAAAGCCTGGAGCATTTCACATCTACATGTGACATTATAACGTCTAAATGAGGTGTATTTTCGCCTACCTGCAAGTTATTTGGCAATCAAAAGCAACTGAGAAAAAGCAAAAGAATTTTTTTTTCCCTTTTTCCAACACATAATCTCAGCCACTTGTGGTGACTGGGTTTAAACTGTGGGGGGGTGGCTTCAGGTTGATTTAATTATTTTTTATTTTAAATCAAATGTAAAATCATGAAAGATGTTTGATATATCAAAAAGGTGTAGAAATTATAATCTCCATAATGGTCTCCACAGATTTTGAACTTTTTTTATGTATTACCAGAAAACATTACTTCAAAACTTCAAGAAGATTTCCTCTTCCTCCTACTTCCTCTTGCAGACTCATTAATGAAACTTCATAAGCATTAACTGATATCAATGTTATACCCTTAATTATTACTGAAGTGTAAACAATATTGATCACAGACTAATCGCAACTTTTTCTCACATTGCCTGTCAATAACTTGATTTATCCTTCAGCTCACTGGCACTACTGGGGTTTTCATTTGCTTTTACTTTTATAGAACTTTTAGTTTTTTGTTTTTTTTAATTAATTTTATTTAGTTTTAGTTTTGGTTTAGTTTCATTTGTAGATTTCAGGTTTTTTATGAGTATATTTTAAGTAAGTTAACTTGGCTAACATTAGCTCCATACCTTCAGCTGAAGACATTACCTCCTTCATTGGTTGGTGTGCCTCCTCCTTCCCCCTCAATCCTCTTTGACTTAGTGCTCCTCTAAAAGGCAATTTACTTTGATATTACTGACTGACCTACTGCCACACAACAATCTTCTTCAGGTATCTTTCCTATTCCAGTCTGGTTAATATTTAATCACATAGTCTTTCAGTGGGCCTCCAAGAGTTTGTGATGCAACTGCGAAGGCTTTATGTCGCCACAAACAATGCACAGAGGATTCAGCATAAACTCTGCTGAACCGATTTCTGACCATTGGCAGTACTCAGTGTGGTTCTGTTGGGCATATAAGACCCAACTGTGAATTCACCCAGAGTTTACTCTTGTGCACAGAATAAAATCGTCCTGCTTACTGAGAAAGCCTGAAACTCCTGATTTGATGATTCTTTGAGGCCTGTGTTGTTCAACTGAGCAAAGTCTACCTACTACAAGTTAATTTATCAAGTTAAAACAGGTTCAGTTATGCCTCTATCATAACTGATGTGCTACCTTTCCCCTTACTACCTGACCAAGCTTCAATGAAGCATTGTAACCACCAGATACAGAACATGGATTTGACATTGCTGTATATGGATTTTTCTTCCTAATTTTCAAGTTTCTTAAGGGGAAATTTGAGGGAAAACAGGCAGTAAAGAGTTAAATCCTTCATAACACATGCATCTGAAAATACACAAAGATCAGAAAATATAGCCCACACTGACAAAACGGAGGACATGTGGGACATGCAGCTTGTAGTATATGATAATTAATTCTCACACAATTAGTTATTTTGATGTTGATGTGACAAAGAAAAATCTCTAAGGGAAAATGCCCCCATTCATGGAAATCCTATTTAAGGCAGAGTTCCTTTTCTAACTTTACTCCAGCACTCAAGTACGGAAGCAATGTCAGAGTTTATCTCGTACATAGGAGATATTATCCCATACATATCTCAAAGATAGACAGACAAATAGAAATTGTTGCAGCTCCAGTCAATCAGAGCATGCCACTTCTAGTTATCACAGCTGTGCATTAGCCCACTAGTTTAACTGATCGATTGAAAATACCTGGGAAAAAGACAAATGCCTCATAAAAATGATTACAAATAGGGTAAAATGTAACTTTTGAAGCTATTATCATTTGCGGCTTGCGGCTGATTTTTGCAGGGCAGATACGCCGATACTAATATTGCATGAGAGAAACGGCTGAATTAAGTTGATCTTTGCCAAACAAAGGCAAGACTTTCATTAATTTAGTTCAGGCTTCTTTTTTTCTCCAAAATGAAAGGCGAGGTGAAAAAAAAAAATTGCGAGTTATCTCTTACGTAGGAGATAAACTTTATTTTTCTCCCCTTGCCTTTCAGGACTTCCGTAGCTTCCATACTCAGGAAAATATGTTGGAGAAAAAAACATCCTGTTGACCTGTCGCACAGCTGTAGCTTTACAGGTGATGCTTTTGATATTGCACTTTTGAGTTATCCATTTGATAAAGGAACTCATCTATTCTCAATATGATGAGCGAAACATGCCTACATTAGTCCACTTTGCTCTGCTTCCAGGATCCTTAGGCCTTTTCTGACGCACCGTTCTCTCTTGATTGAACTGAGCAAATATAAAAGCTGTAATTGATTTAAAGGCAATCAAAATTCAAGATAGGAATTGCTATGTTACTCTGGGTGGTCTGGGCAAGACAATTTACGTGAATATGAATAAATATCTCCCATAGGCAGAAACCACAGATCTAAAATAACAGGACTATAGAACAAAGCTCCTTTGGGAACCACATTGTCTGCATGCATAAAATCAGCCTCCTATTCATTGTCTATCGAGCAGCTGCAGACCTTATACCTGAAAACATCACAAGTTTGTGCCTTAGTTCCTGAGTTTGGCAGTTGTTCATGCTCACAAATAATTCAACTTTCTTAGCATATATAAATAACATATGGGAATGTGTAAATAGAGCTGTGATCCTGTGTAACACTGAAATGCTCCAGCCTGTAGAGACAATTTTTACATTTGTCTTCCACAAGCATTATAACCTTTAAAATCCAAAGCTAGGTTATTTAATGCAAATCCAGGTTACATAAAGCACCCCCGGTGGGAGTGTGTATAAAAATACAGTATGTGCATTTCCAAGCAACCATATCAATACTATTATAAGAACTAAACATGTGCCATGTTATTACCAGTGAAAGACATGCACATAATGACAAATATTAATCTCACATAAAGGCAAGACATTTGCCCTGCAGATTTCCTATTGTTCTGCTGCACAGTTTGTCAGTCAGGCCAATAACGTCTATTGTTGGAACAGTGAAAATGGACACAATATGGGCTAATTTCTATGTTTATGATAAGGCACGTTAATCAAACTGTCACACTCCGGTCATTATATCCATTTGCGTCAATATCAGCACTGTGATGAAAAATGAAGGAATTCATACACTGCCACCTGTTTCAAAGGCTGCAAACCAGGATGGCATATTCCTTAAAAAGTTATCAAGCTCATTAAATGTTGTAAAATCCTGCAGGCCCCAGAGGCAGAGATGTGTCTGAGGTTCAGTCAACCCTGGACTGGGGTGTTGTCAAATATACAAATATGCATCTGGCATGTCTCTCTCCCTCACACACACACACACACACACACACACACACAAACAAACAAATACACTCTCTGAGACCATTCCCGCTGATTTCCGCACAAATGAATTCAAGGTAAATGTTAAAGAGCCATGCAGTGCAGGGCTCAAAGTGGCAGCATGTTTCCTCCTATGCTGTCCTCCTCTGAAAGGCACTTCAAAACCTCGCGTGGAATGACTAGCCATGGGAAACTAAATGTCATGTAGCTCCAGGACTGACTGGGCTACAGGCACAGCCGCAGACATGTGTACATGCAAATGCCTGTGCGTGGACACACACGCACACACATCACTCACACATGCATTTGAGTCTGAAAAGGATTATTCAGTGGAACCAATACGAGATTCATTCATCCATTCATCCATTTTCTTGCTGTGAATATACAACATGCACTGCACAATTACAATGCAGGCATATCCCCAACTGCTTAAGAATTGCACTCTAAGTTATAGTGAGATTAAGTAGATTATATGATTATACCTCTCTCAATTGCTCTCAGATCACCCATACACATCATTACCAACACTGCGCTGTTTCAAATGAAAGATTTTTTTACCGAGGTCTTGAAATGTCCAAGTGTTAACTTTGAAACCTCTGCACACTGGGTAAAAGCATTTGGCCCAATCATACACACTCCCCGATGAGTTCTTACAAGATGTTTCCTACATTTACGGGACTGACAATTGCCAACAATAATGCAGCCTAAAAATAGCATCTGGAGCACGCTCACACTGTGTGATTGAACAAGAATAATACTCTTCATCTTGATCTTGAACAGTATCTGGCATTTTCCCTGTTCCTTTTTGTTCTCCCAACACCATGCTTCTTGCATGTGGAAATTGCAGACCAGAGGCTGGCTGCACAGTTCAATGGGGTTCAAAATGAATGGAATTATTCTGGAAAATCATATTCATAAATCACGTTCCGATCTTAAAAATGGCTCCACTTATGAATTGTATGGCCCAGCTGCTTTGTTGAGGATGGCTTGAGCTGTTCTGTGTGGAAGCCAGACAATAAGGGCTTTAGCATCGAAGTGCAAGTGAGATAAATGATTCATGAGCATCTGCTGTTGTTTGGCCGTCCTCCTATGACACTGTTGGAGGGTAGGAGAGATTTCCTGTGGTCAGGTCATATACAGTGGTGTGCCAAAAATATGTTTCCACCACGATTCATGATGTCCAACCAATCGCATGCTACAACATCCTCCAGGTTGGAAGGAGCAAATTATATTTACCCGTGCCTATGTTATTGGGTAGCTTGTGCTTGCCTTTTTTCAGTATTCTTTGGAATGGGTAATTTTACCTTTGTTTGAACATGTTTTTGCCAATGCTTTCACACTTTTTAGATTGCACTCATAACAGAGTACTAAATGGTAGGTTCTCTTTAAAAAATTGCTTTAGGAACTGGCTAAAACCTGCACAAGCAACTGACTGCATCATTAAACACTCAAATTTATCCATAACGGTAGCTTGTCCATGTCACTACTGGTTGTTTTCTAGTTTGCTGGCCTTGCTAATGCTAGCAAGTTGGACAGCTATAGTAGAAACATCAATATAACGGTGTTATTCAATAACAGGAATGAGCATTTTCATTTTTAAAGCACAGGAAATAAGGGAATAGCTTAATCAGTGATGAGATCAAAATCAGCCTTTAGCCATGGCCTCTTTTCATTCAGACCTGTGGTTTTGAAAACACTGAGTATGTTAATGAACACTGTGGGGAGGTCTGCACAGAAACAACTAGGAGGGGCACTAACACCCACGCCCTGCATGTCAGACAGTGAAAGACCAGTTCATTTAAGGTAAGACATAACTCCTATACAGTAAGACCAATAATGTGTGCAGAATTGGTCCATGAGTTCAACCCTTCAGGGTCACTGAAGTTCAAAGGTCATGTGACCTATAGAAACATCATATATGATTATATATTAGTGTTTAATAGTAACCATATTCATATCTCTTCCCAATTCATTGACATGGCCATTTTAAATATTCTCTACATTCTAGCATTGGGACAAAACTTTGACTTTACCCTGTGACCTTGACCTTTGACCAATTCTTCTCAAAATCAAATCAGTAATGCCTTTTCTGATCCTTAATACTTCCACCAAGTTTGGTCCAAATTGGATCAAAACTGTTTGAGTTATGCTGTGAGCACACACACAGGTCTGAAAACAACAGCTCATTCCTAGATTGCTGTTTTGATTCGTGCTTTACTTTAACTTAATTCTACTTCAACTCAAAGCGGCACTAAAGGAAGTTAACACGCTGGCAGCCAGAAAACGAAAGGTGAAAGGTATCAGTTTGTAAACGCAATACCAATACCAAGAAATCTTATAAGGTGGTGGAAGAAAATTACACACTGCTCATGTTTACCACCACAGCAGGTTCTGTGATGCTTTATACCAAAGGAAACCAAAAAGACAAGAGAGGAAAACGATTTAAGACCGGTGAGTCCGGCTCTCTGTGGAAGGAGTGGTGCTCCCTGCTGTTTACAAGACATTTTTAGATCTCACATTAAGCACTGAGTCATCACTTCCTGTGTAAAGACGATTTCACACCAGCAACCATACAGAATGAGAATTTCATTTGGGCAAACAAGGCGTCTCAATTAGCATGGATTAGGTGCTTTTCTTCAGCCCCACTTTGTGATTTCAACTGATAAGATTGCTGGATTTTTATATAAAAAACTTGCAGCTTTAAAAAAAAAATTAAAAGTTACCACACTTGAGTCAGAAATTTTGGAGCTTTTTCCTGCCCTGAACATACTGGGAGGAAAACAATGCAATGATGCTACAGTGCAGCAACGTGCCAACACTGTGAACACACACAGGTGGGAATAATGTGTGTCTGCATTAGTGATGTATGTACCAACCTGCTACTGTTATGTACGGATACGGTACGAATATGAATGACTGTGGGTAAAGTAAACAGGCCAGTCTCCTTGGAATGGAAACAATAGGCTATAAATCATTTAGAAAAGAAGGTAATGGTGCCAGATATTTCAGAAAACTATAAAGGTCAGCTTCAAGTTCCTACCAGCTGCTGTTAATGTCACCCCCTCCAAACACCACCTCAAGAAGCATTCATATTTTTCCCTCTCCACAAAGCAATGTTGATTGCGTTTCATGACATGGCATTTGTTCCCCACCACTGTCTCAGAGGCTGAAAAAACGGTGCTGTCAGTTCTTCTGCAGGACTTCATGTTGGAATGGCTTTCATCCAGGGCCTCTAAGTGCAATAGGTGAAAGTACAGCGCAGTAGTTCATCGATGGATACACTTACTTAGAACGAGTTGCAGTGCCAGTTGACAACAGCTTAGAAAAATAGAGCGCGGTCAATATCACTTTGATGGAAAACAGGCTGTTACTGCTCCATGCGCTGCCGACTGGTGATAACTCTCCGAATACAGATAGTCAGGAAATTTGTACTTAAAGCAGCAGCAGAGTGGGGAAGGTCACTTTTTAAAGGTTGCTTTAAATTAGAATCAATCATATAACCCACTGGAATACACAATCCCTGTAATCTGAATATTTCAGTCACCCCGAGGCCACTTTGCCTTATACAGTCAACAATTTCCTACAATAACTACAATGGATTGTAGGGACTATTTAGGATTTAGTGACTATTTATTTATAGATTATTGTACTCTAATTACATGCAATTTGTTGCTCAACCCTGAGCCTCAAAAAAAGAAAGAAAAAAAAACATGCTGAAACTAAAAGTGTACACAGGCTTGTACTGTGAAAGTCTTGGCTTTCCATGAAAACGAAAAGTTTGGAAATGGTTTAAGGCACGCTCCATTAAAGGATGACGGTACTTCCAGTTTCTGTTTCGCTCTACCTGTCCCACTACTTTGAAAAATGCAGTGCAGAGGGCAGAGAAAGCAGCAGAAGGGCCTGATTAGGTAGAGGGAAATTAAAAGGTACTATAAAACATCCGATGACACCCACCTATATTAGAAAATATATTGTTAATTTAGTGCCCAAAACATTAGCACTTCATCATATGTACATATAATCTGTATTGTCCTCTATCTCAAACAACAAAATATGTTTTCCTGCTTCTGATTCCTTTAATACCACAGAGTCTATATTGAACCAATGCTTTTTTATTTATCAAGCATTTTTATTTGTGCAAATTCAAGCATTTCTATTTGTACAAATTATCGCACAAGGAAGGCACACAGTGATGAAACCTTAATTCAGTGACAGGCATCACTTTAGAAACAAATCAGGTTTACAATATATACAATACTAAGTGTGCGTTTGCCTCTAGGCTTTTTCTAGTTTAAATTCCAACCACAGAGTTGCTGAGTGGTGCATTCATACCAGATCATAAAGCGTTTTTTTTTTTTGGCTTAATATGGAGATGTGCTACACACTTTATCCACTGCAGCACATAATTACAGGTAAAGGGCATGCTTTCATTCAATATAAAAACTTGGATATTGTATGGAGGCAGTGCTTCCACATTAAAAATGGATTTGTACTTAAACATAAATATATATCCTTTTGTATAAATCTGGAATTTGTGCTACACTAGTGCACAAATAAGTGATTTAGGCCATGGTGAGATGAAGGCCATGCCATTTTATATACATGCACATCTTTCACACCCATAATTCATTGTGGCACGATGTCAGGAAAGCTTTAATATTTAATAAAGAGAGATTTAATTCAATAAAAAGTATTTAATTCAGTGTGTATTTTACAGTCCTTTGCATGTTCATGTATTCTGCATGAGTTACGGCTCAACTGTTTAAACTTAAACTTGCCCTAATGTCCATTTTAACCTTTGTCTTGTATCTGCTTTCACATTTATCTACCTATCTATCATGAAAACACAAGATCTATTAGTCAAAGGATTCAGCCTTGAAGATACTAAAAGTTGTATTTCCCTCATCCCACAAGAGCTAGGCTGGCTAACTTCCATAGTATTGGGCTAACCCTGTTAGCATGCATCCTGTTATCCCTCTTAGCATTGCTATCCTTTTACTGGACACACTGGAATGAGACTGGTGTCTATCTTCCCATCTGAATCCCATTAAAAAAGATGAAAAGCTCATTTCCACAAATATAGAAATAAACAACTGGCATATTCCCTATTTTCAAAGTGAAATGATGTCAGAATAATCCTCACATCCTGAAATGGTCCTTAATTTGTGTGAGCAGAACTCAAATTAGTCCTCACAAGTGCAGTAATATGATACACCTTGTGTCCAGATTGTGTCTGTAGCTGATTATAGCCGGATTATGTTTACAGCTGATACTAAAATGTGTCTGGGAGGAGTGGTGGGTGATGTTGGAGGGACAGCGTGAACCTCCATGTGCATTACAGCCTCTTAGCTAGGCTCTTGTCAGGTAAAAAGAAGTGGATAACAATTCCATCTGTATGGGAGGAGAAACGTGCTCGTCTGCAGCCTCCCTGGCCAAAAACAAAATTGAAGACAGAGAAATAGGGGAAAGTGGCAAAAGAAGGGAAACACAAGTGACTCCAGTAAACACCTTGTTTCTTGTGTAGTAACATGTGAAACAAGTATGTTACTACACAAGCCACCAGCCACCTTTTTCATTTGCACATTTCCTGTGAGTGTCAGGTAATTGACACAAAGCATAAAGTAACAATTTCAAAGAATGGAACAGCTTTGTTGACATTATGACACACACGCTCTGAGACCTGGCTCATCCAATCAGGGAGATGCTCTCTGATCCAGGAAGAGGTCTCTGAACACACACTGACATGGAAACACTCGACTCAGTACAATAAAATAAAGATCAAACAGAAATTTTGACCAAACCAAAGAAAAGTTTCATATGTTCTGCGATCAGTCATCAAGTTCTGTTTGAGCTGGGGTTTTTTTTCATACCGAACAAGAATGAATAGCAGCAGGTGTCTTCTGAAGGGAGGAAAAGCTGCGGTGTATAAAACTGTCTTGACTTTGTGCCGACAAAGAAGCAATAATGGAAAGGAGAGGGAAAACCTTGACAACTGGCATAAAGCTGAAAAAAAAACACATATACATATATATTATCATTTAATGTGGCCAAATGCAGTTTTGACCACCTGTGGAGCTGGCTTGGATGAGGATCATTTATACCACGTGTGTTTCTTCTTACCTAATTACACTCCAGTCACACAAGTTGTAGGTTAATATTCTTTTTTTTCTAATATACTTATTGCTCCGGATAGGTATGTTGTTTTCCATGTTTTGCAAATGCATGTTTAGTTAAAAGTTGATATTATTCAGTTAAACTGAAGAAAACAGTTATGATATCCTCACTGAAGTACCAAATCCCCAAGAAGTAAATACAGCCAGGGTGAAGGTATGGACATTTTTTTTCTGAGTAGTTAGCATTTACAGTTATAACAATACGCCATGAACACAGGATTATTCTGAAGCTGCCAGCAGGAAAGGATTTTGTAAAAAATGCTATAACAACTGAACCAAAATGCAAAAGAACAAATATTTAATTGTGTTTGTATATAAATAAAAGGGAAATTGAGGCTGTTTAATGCAGGTGGAAAGTGGGTCACCGTGTTTTCATGTTGCCTCCTCATCACTGCCACATACTTTTTTTGGCCTCATCTCCATCATGGTGTCCCATGCCTGTTCAAGCACAAATTCTCTGTCTGTGGGAAACTATCTCCCTCACAGTCAATTGATGGTGTGAAACAAATGTGAGTGATGCCTTCATGCAGGAATAAGCAATAATGAATGCTATGCTTCCAACGTTAGTCAAGCCAATAAGGGCATAGTAGATTATAATTATATCCTGTTACTATTGAAGTATGCACCTCAACAGTAATAGTGCCTATGCGCTTGGCTGCTCTATATGAGTGCAATCTTGATTTAATGCATCCTGTGTCAAACTGGCACCTCGCCCAGCATGCACATTATTTTATGACCCAAGTGTTTCTCAGGTGGTTGCTAATTATGCAATGTATTTCTCTGACTTGACAACAACTTTTAGAGCAAAACTTGAGTGCTAATCCCCCCTCTACAACATCATGTGTGGCTGCCAGCAGACGCATAATACTATTATTTATGCATCCGCTGGCAGCCATACAGATTTGATGGGACATAGACTCCAATTACCCCTGGTAATAAAACGAGATCTGTATCTGGATATCTTATCTGGATAAGGGAAAACGCGAGGTTTAAATGCTCACAGCACACAGAGCAACGGGAATGTGATCGGATCTGCCAGAGTCAGCCAGGTGGAAATGCAATCCGAACAGTGTGTTAGCATTTGTCTGAAAGTCACAGCCATGGAGTAAATATGTCATGACTCACTCTGAAGTTTGCTATCCACTCAGATTCACACAAGGACTCCAGCAAGATCTGGTCCGACCAGTCATTAACCGCATTTCCATCAACCCTTTTTTATGTGCATTTGGCTGTATCAAATAATAAAATGCTTGATGGAAGCAGCAAATGTCAAATAAAATCCCCAAAATGAGGCTAAAAGTTTGTACTCTCACTTGAGGTGGATAAAGTTTTTATTTGGTAAACAAAATGTGAAAGGCATTTATTGAATAAAAACAGGATATGCACATAGGATTTAATCATATCACCAGTTGCTCTTTGACCTCTGACTTCAGACAGACAGCTGTTGTTGCGGTAACGTCAACAGAAAGAGGTGGATGAAGAAATCAAGACATTCCTTTGTCTCATATATGCAAAGAATGTAACGGCGATATTAGAAGGGAAACAGCCGATCCACTGCAACTATAATTCTAACTGTTTTGACAGATTCTGTCCATCTTTGCAAAGCCAGGCACAGCCATCTAGCTAACAAACAAACTGGTTGCCCATAGCAACGGCCAGACATTAATGACGCTGTACTGTAGGACACTTAATCATTCACCACCCACGGGATGCTACGTTTTATTCACTTAAGCAGATGTTATGGAAATGCACATTAATTCGCTTGATTTAATTATTCGCTTGCAGTTCATTTGAATGTTTTATGGAAACGCAGCTATTGTCCCTGTCCCACATCCATATTGAATGAATCACTATGGCAGCGTTCAGGGCATCTGCAGACACCACTGTGGCAAAAACGACCAGTCATCATTTGTGTTGCCTCCTAAGAAACAGCCATTAAAGACAAGCCTTTCCACGTCATATGATAAATAAATACAGACTGTACTGCATCATGTCTGATGACCCCACGCCCGCCGTGTTTGTTTTTGTGGACTCTGCCACCTCCCTTCCTACACAACAGCTGTGCAGAGTGCAAAAAATTATAATTAATCACAATGCAGACAGAATGCAGACAACAAACACACATATATATATATAAATAACACTAGATGTGAATGTAAAGGGCATGGTTGCATACATTACATATCTAGAAACAGATCAATTGTAATACCAGGTGGCATAATGTTTCAGAGAATATATTCTAGGGTGGATTTGTGTTTGTATAGAGAGCATGTAAGTTTAGTATGTATGGATTCAGTAATATGTCATATTCAAAAGACAAAAGATAGACAATTTACCCACTCAGATGTTGAGGAATTTCTGTTTGGTCATCCTCTATTTTCAGTTCTGCGTCCAATTGTTAATTCCTAAAGCGAATGTGGCAACCATCTGAAGCACTGAAGTGTTGTTTGTATTCATAGCACAGAGTTCAAAATGTGAAATACAGGCTGTCAAGATTAGCATATTAACTAAGCTGCATATTTTAGAAAACATTTCCCGAGAATGTGACAACATAGCACTCAACAGAGGTCAGGACAAAAGGTTCCATGCGAGTAATAGATTACTCAAAGCCAAAGCTGACATTTAAGCCGGGCTTACCATGAGGACCTAAAATAGGGAGATCTCATTTGAAACACAACGACCAGACACAACTCTGACAGGCATGTATTATTCATAGCTCACACATGCTGTTCAAAAGCCTCAAAAACAGAGATCAAGTCGTAGGTTGGATGTCTTTGGTAATAGGTAAAGTCAAGAAGCGGCAATACTCTGAAGAGTGATTCATGTGAGTGAAAACTAGATGGCATAATGATGATTTTTTTTTTTTTTTTTTTGTTACAGGAGGTATTGCTTCAGTGTCGTCTTTGTAGCAGTGAAAGGAGTTTTCAAGTGGTTAGTTCTTTGAGCTATCTGTAGGGACATGCACAGTTAAAGGTCCAATTCAGATAATTGCTTCCTCAGTAAATGAATCCGTTTGTTATTGGTGTGAAATTTCTCAGTCGAAATGAAGGAAGCGAAGGGAATGAAGATGTTTAGCTGAACTGAATTACTGTAATCTCAGTTCAATCGCAGTTCAGTTCCTTATAACCCTGCAAGAGTTGAGCGTTAAAAGAACAAGCTGAGGTGTGCCGTGTAGATAAAGAACTAAAGACAAATGCTGCAATATAGAAGGAAAAAAAGGACAGCTGAGGATTTTCTAAGAACAGCCTTTACAAACCTTTATTCAAGTCAAGTTTAGTCAAGTCAAATTTAATTCCATTTGTGAACAGGCGCATTGGAATAACAACAGTGACACCAAACCACATGACATAATAGGCACCGCCGCCAATATAAAGGTAACTTGAATGGAGAAGCAAAGTGCAAGTCTATAAATTACAGGAGGACTATAAAAGAATGAAAAGTAAATTCGTTAAGTGCCCATTTGTTAAGTGCCATGTATCATACACACTGCTGCAGAATGCCACAACAAGAGTCTCTTCCTGTGAACAGACATAGTTTCTGATTTGGAACCGAGCGCGACCATCAGGTCTAATCTTCACCAATCCGCTGTCTTTAAGACATCACATCATGTTCCTTCATTAATTAACTTTTGATTCATAACAACCCAACGATCCACCACCCAACAGCGGCTGCCAAATCATCCCATCCATTTCTTAATCCCTGTCACTTGCTAACAAATGGAGCTGTGAATGGTCTCGTCTGATGTCCCGTACCAGAATGGATTGAACAGCTGCCCTGCAAACCTCTTCCAGCCAATTTATACTCGCGGGCATCTGCTCATTGGCGCGGTGGTGCCAAAGTTTTTTCCAAGACACTTTACACATGAACGGAGCAACATAAATTCAGCCTGAATAAGCCCACAGATCCGGGTCAAGGAAGACATGAGAAAGTGGAGTTACTCTTGTATTTTCAAGAAAGTGGTCTGAAATTACATCTATATGGATTTATTGCACTGACAGCTTCTGGATCATAATCAAACAAACAAATAAATAACAATATCAAAACTTGAACTATCAATTCTCAAGAAAATCAGAGGCCTTTTGAATATTTCATGGCTGCTTCTGCTGTTAGAAGAAAAGTTATCGTTCACTATGATCTAAAACATCTGTGTATGCAGCAAAGCGTTTTTTTTTTTTTCCTAAATCAATCCACTGTTTCAAAAAAAAAAAAAAACAA
>OMLF01016858.1:0-11465 GCA_900302615.1 Holocentrus rufus | reverse complement strand
AACAGCCACATGTCAAGTGCACAGGGAGCGGCAGGGAGCCGTGTATGTGTGTGTGTGTGTGTGTGTGTGTGACAGAGGAAATGTGTGTGTGCGTGTATGTGTGTGTACACATAAGCAGACAGACAGAGGTAGCATGTATTCCCTTTGCTCCTGCAGAGCATTTACAACCTTGCATGGTAGCAAATGAGGCAATACCCCTTAGAGTGATGTGGGGGTTTCCAAAGAAGAAAGGAAAGGAAAGGAAAGGAAAGGAAAGGAAAGGAAAGGAAAGGAGAAAAGAGGAAAGTAAATTAGATAAAATGACAAACGGGAAGAAAATGAAGGACTACAACGAGATGAGATGACAAGAAAGGAAAGGAAAGGAAAATAAAGGAAAGGAGGAGAGAGGAGGCGACAGAAGCGTAAAAGAAGCCAGCGTGTCGCTGCTCTGTTGGCAATGACATCATAGCAGGGGTTAAACAGCCACCGTTTACCTTGATTTATAATCCTCCTCCTCCTGCTCTCCCTCTCCCCTCCCTGTCCTCCCCAAACGGAGGAGAGAGGAGGGTGAGGAGGGTGAAGGCTGCCTGCTGGGGAGGAGAGAGGGAGGGAAGGGTGGAAGCAGGGACCAATAGAAAGGAAATGAATTAGACCATGAAGAACATAGCATAATATAAAAGATGCATGAGTGAATCAATATAATATATATAGATAAAATTTTGGTTATTTTGAGGTTTTAACCCAAAGAAATTTCACCCTGCATTCTAAACTGGCCAAACACAGAGAGCAGCTGCAGCTACAGTGTAATATAATGGGAGAAAAAAAGTGAGCTCTCTTTCTTCTATGCTGGATTTCTCCATGTATTTTTTCTTTAACATCGCTGCAAATAACAAGTCATTTTATTTTTAGGGTTTGACACTGAAACCTGACAGATAAAGTTTCTGTTTTAGATCGGAATTTTTTTTATTCTATTAAAGGCCACTGTGGCTTTGCTCAGAATAAGAACATCCGCCAGCAAGAAGGCACCAGATCATGATGTGAATTGCCGATCATAGCTTTTAAATAGTGTTTAAACCGCTTCAGCTCTGCCGCTCCCATCTGTGGCTTTGTCATTACAAATGCATGCGGTGCGTCTGAGCTTTGTTCAAACCCACACAACTTTATTTCAAATTCTAGTGGAGATCCCAAGGTTTCCAAAGATCCCAAATATGTCCTGTTGAATTCCAGTGAAATGTGAATAAAATGATGCACAAGACATGTAGATATTTTCTATTTGATGTAATGCTGCAGCCATAAAACAATGGCATCTTGGCTTTGAATATTTCACTTAATATAAGTGTGATGGAGCTTCAATGAAACTGCAACCAGCAGATACACAATATGGATGTGACATTGTCGTACATTACTCAACTTTGAAGCTACTTAAAGGGAAATATAAGGGGAAATTAGAGTTCAAGAGGTTAGTGTGTTTTAGGCTGGAATTTTCCTTTAGGTTAGAGGTTTAGCTGGTTCTTCCACGGGTTGTTTAGTTGGGTTTACAAAACAATTTCAACCACATTTGGAAAAATGCATCATCGCTAAGCTAAAAACAAAGTTCTTTATATTCAATTTTAAAAAGTTAAAGGGCAACAACGTGATCAAATGACCGAATGAATGGATGGATTGATGGATGGATAGATGGATGGATGCATATTCACAAGCCAGAATGTTTGAATACAGGAATGTGTGTTCAAGTGTGTGTGTGTGTGTGTGTGGAGAGAGAAAAAGAGAGAGAGAAGGAGAGAGAGAGGGAGCAGTATAGCTGAGTTTGCCTGAGGGCTGACTGAAGCTCAGGCCTAAATTCCTCATGTCTTCTATAAAACAGTCCGGCATTCCACCACTTTCTGACACACACACACACACACACACACACAGAGTCAGTCTCCCCCGCCTCCCTTCACAGCGGTGGCAGCACTTCACAAAGGAACCATTGAAGGGGCTCCTTCAGTTTAAAAGTTGAAGAGTATGTCTAATTTTGGTCAGAGTTCATTAGGCAACACAAAAGTGGGAGCTTGCAGAGAACACGAGGACAGTGGCAGAGGCAAGTGCTTCATGCCAGGACCGATAAGAGCAGACAGAAACTACAAAGGCGCCTCTCCTTTAGAAGGGAGGATGAAGAAGGAAGAGAAGAGAGGGAGGAGAGAAGCGAGAGAGAGAAAGAAAGAGACCAAACAGCAGCCAAAAAGTCTTGGCCTAGAACGTTGTATGGTTTTAATACATGCATGTCAGTGTTTGTTAATGTGACCCAGCGAGCCTGGAACACACCAATATTCGACTTTATTATAAAGCAGCGAAAAAGAAAAAAAAAAAAAAAAAAAAAGGGAAGAGCAGCCACACAAATGTAATAGGAACCAAATGAAAATGAAATACTCGGAGTATAGCTACTATTTTGAGGGAATTAAATTGTCACCATGTCTAAGTGCAGCCTCCATCAGAACCAGGATGGGACTTTATGTCAAAGGCAAATCCACGCTCACCAGTCAACTTCCATCCCCCCTTTCGTGTGTAAGGACCAGATTAAAAGCTATTAGAGCTGCGAAATATAAAAGCAACAACAGCAAAAATATAAATAGCTGCGAGTGCCCGGCCTCTGAATCGCCGGCGTTGTTCAAAGCGTCGCGGAAAGTGAGAGTGTTGAAGATGAATGTGGACGGCGATCTGCTTGTGAGATCTATGTTTTTACTGTAACCGGGATGCAGTGTTGCCGCTACTGTGCAAAGGCCCTGAGCTGTAAATGGATATTGGAGATTAGATCTCTCATCTGGAGAGAGCCATGTCATTTTCCTATTTTTCTCTCCTATTGATTCTGCCCACTCTCAGCTCCACATGAACAAACCCTTTCAGACTGGGAAAGGCCAATCCAGAGCTGTTCATATTCCCTACTTATAGATCATGTTATATTAGAGATGCTGCAGCAGATGGAGATAGATTTGATATATAAACGTGTAAGATATGTAGAGAGATGGTGATGCATTATCCCGGCTCGTGTTTTTGTTCCACGGCTGGACTCATAAACCACATAAAGTACATTACAGACACCTGCATGTTAAGACATTCACTGCCTGCGTTATGAAGGAATTTATCGTTTCTAAACAGAGAGTGTGTCCTGCTTGTTTGGTGTAAAAGGAGTCAGCAGTAGATGGCTTGAAATGCAGAATAATGCTGCTGCATGAATTAGTGGTATGACAATTCACCTTTTTTTCATTTTTTATGCATGTTTTGGCTTAAAAAAGAGTTCAGGTTCTTTTTGTTTGATATAAATATAAACCAACAATTCGACACAAAAAGTTAAATGGGGCTTTTGTCGACGTTCTGTAAAGGTTGTGCAGAATAGCAGCAGAAAGCCTCTGTATACAGTTCATGGAAAAGTCAGTAATTAGGCCAAATGTTATTACTAATCAAAGCAGGGTTGAATTTTCCACAGTGCGAATGTGTTTGCTCTGATTTCACATTACAAAAACAAAATAAATAAAAAAATACTGACAGAAAATCATGTCACTACACATGCTGACTGTGGTTCTACACTTCTTATATCTGGTTTTATTTATTAGCAGTTCTGTATTTTGTATTGGATTCTTTGTTTGTTTTCCTGCAAAAGAGATTTTTAATCTCAGTGATGTCCTCATGGTTGAATAAAAATAAAATGTACAGTTCTGTGGAGTAAAGACTGCAGGATCACGGTACGGTATGAATTCGTGACATCGTTGGTGTGTGTATGCTGTCACATGACTTCAGTGTGTGTGTCTTGTTTTTTTCCCTGTGTGTGAATGACCACAAAGATCACAGAGTTTTCCATTATTAAAACAAAATGCTTCACTGTTTCATGTGCTTATATACACACAGACACACACATACACTCACACGCCTCCATCACTGTTATTACACACACACACACACAGACACACACACACACACACACCACTATATCACCGCTGCATTATTGTCACATCTCAGTCACGCTCCCACATATTGTGTTGTCAATATTTAATGGACACGCTCGCTGCAGTCAGGCTGCACGTGGAGACCCAGTGCAGCAGCTGGTGCAGGGGTGCCGGCCGACGGGGCTTCACTCAGGTCCTCCTCGCTCGGCCTGGGACCGGGTCAGAGCTCCGCCGGGGTCGAAGTTCAAGGGCCGGCAGAGCGATGGGCTAATTCCTTTAGCTAGCAAAGGCCCCATCCCATAACGACGATCCCCAGCATCAGCCTGAGCCACACACCCTCTTCCCCCACTGCAGACCTACCCTCGCGTTGGGAGCTAATGAAAACAAATGGCTTTTCAATGGGCAGACAAACCTATTTCAAACATTCATCATCAGCCTCATAGATTTCTAAAATCCCATCAAGTCTGTCCCTGGCCGATACCTCACTTTGTCTCCGGCCCCCTCTCTCTCTCTCTCTCTCTGTCCGTCTCTCTCTCGATCCCACACAAAGGCTGCAGTTGGAAACTTTGCAACTTTTCAGCATCATTTATACAAACTCCGTGTAGAATTACACACCTGACAGTTATTCACACAGCAAGTCTCGATTGACGTTAAGAAGTGGACGGTGGGATATTGTCTGGAGACGGCAGGATGAATGGAGACTTGCTGCTTATTTCTCCAAGCGGCGCGCAGCACAGCTCTGAGGTTCGACAAAACTTTCAAATTTGCCACAGCAAATAAACAAAAATATGATTAGATAAGATCAAACTTTAATGATCCCTGTAAGGAAATTGGGTTGGTGCAGCAAGCAGAGAGAAGGATGCAGATAAGAAGAGGACAAATATAGAGTATTTGAAGAAACTACGGCAATTATTAAGTAATTACAACGGGGGAACATAGCGAGAATAACACCACAGAAAAATGAATAAAAATAAAGCATCTTCGTTGCGAGATTTACAGGTGGGAAATGTCTGTGCTGCCATGCATCCGGAGCCGTTCACATTATCAGGTCCAGACAGAATAACACATGTACAGAAGTGTACACAGGCTTGCATTGTAAAGTATTCATATTATCAGATATTTACAGATGGAGGCGGCATATTTGTCCAGAAATATGCGCAGGTCATGTGCAGGAACAGAGATCAGTTTGTGCAAGCAGGGCAGAGGCACCGAGTCGTGCCGAGCATAGAAAGGAAAAAGAAAAAAAAATCTCTAACATTTCAGTGACAGTGACTGAATAAAAGCTTTTTTGACTTATTATATATCAGAAATTAAAATTAGTATCAATAACTGTGTTTACTGTTTAACTGTGTTCTGCACGTCCAACACTTTCAGATTGACTGGAGGAGATCTGATCATTGTTTGCATTCATGAGCAATGTCTTCCATTGTGGTCTCTTTAAAACCCTTGAAATCGTCTAATGAAGCAAAGTAAAATAGAAATTCAGGATGAGTGTCAGGCAAGGCGAGATTTATTGAGCTATTTGTTTTTATATAATCAAATTATCAATGCAAACAAATGGCATATTTATTTGTTTTATAATAAAAAAGAAAAAAACAGAGATCACCATGTTGTGTTTCTAGACCTGGAAAATGTATTTGGCTCAGTACTGCAAAACCTTCTTTGATTTTGTACCAAATGTCATCAAAAATCTGATTAAAGCCCACTTCAAAGATAGACAAATATGCTTCAGCACCCTAATGTCATGCCGGGGTGCGCAGGATCGCCTCTAACATTTACTGTGGCAATGAAGATAATCATTAAGGCATCAGGGCCAAATGATGACTATGACTAAAAGGCGCCTTGAACAAAAAGGTTTCCAAGTTGAATGGCAGTCAAAAACAGGCTAGGGTGAAAATAAACCACATAAATCAGGAAGAATCTCAATCATTCAATAAAAACTTTTCAAAAAAAAAAAAAGACCAAACTGACAGAGAGCCAGTTCCTGCAGTTTGGAACGATGGTATAGCACAAACTTTACAGGTGTTGATTCATGTGTTAAGACAGGATGTGACAAGAGGTTTGGAGAGCACAGAGGTGTTTTTGTTACCAGGCAAACTCCAGCTGAAGGATCTTCACCCAGCACAGACGCCTTGGCTGATGTGGCCGTTGATGACGTGAGAGATTCTCGTAATGAAGTGCGAACGCTGATGGCTATGTAGCACGGTATGGGGAAGTGCCTTGAGATGTCCTTCTACTCTCTGTCTCTTCTTACTTCTTCTGTTACAAGACCACATGGACTTAAAGCTGGACTTGATGCCAGCAGGCTGAAGAGGTCTTGTGCCCACTCAGAAGCCACCTAGCAACCATATTTGAGAGTAACTGGACTGATATTAAGTTATAAATTAATTTTTAGAGCAAGAACACTGTAAAACTGATTGGCTTTGGACATTAGTGGGTCACAAAATATTTGTGATTGAGTAAGTGCAAGTTGAGGCTGTCATGAGAAGCTAGGAACTGGAAAATGCAAACAGATGTGAACCAGCAGCTTCCAGTACTGCCAAATCTGATCTGTACCATAACAAGACCTGATAGTAAAGACTTCTGAAGCAAAATCTTTGACTGAAAAGAAAGCTCACTGGAAAGCTAGAATCCTAATGGTAAAAATCATCTCACCCCAAAATAGTATGTTTTGGTCCAAAATTACACATCCACCATGTGACATTTAGCTTTTCTAAGTGATTGTTGATATGACAGTGAAAAACAGTAAAAATGATTCTCACAACAGTAAAGCCCATTATGAAATATTACTGAAGATCTTAGTTATCTTGAGGTTTCAGAGCACACAGCTTTCAGAAATAGAAAAGGTCCTTTGACCAATACATGAGTCACACCACCATAAAAGATGCAAAGGCGAAGTAGCACGCGCGCGTGTGTGTGTGTGTGTGTGTGTGTGTGTGTGTGTGTGTGTGTGTGTGTGGGAACCCTCTTTCTCTTCCTGGATTTCAAACTTGAAGCTTCAGGAAATCTTTAGGATGCAATTTAAAATATGCATCATACTAAGTAATCTAAGTGAAGGATATGATATTTCAAATTAAAGAAAATACTTGTTTCTGAGCCTATAATTGTTGTTTTGTTTATATTTACCCTGTGATGACCCTCCTTTTTATTTACCACTTCATCTCTGGCTGGAAGCCTTCTGTCCCCCTGGTCGCATACTGAAGGAGCAGCACACATTGTAACAGCAGGGCTGACTGATGGGCAATGATGATGTCATCAGCTTGTGCCAATCCTGATCAGGATGGTGGATCGGTGCCAGGCTGTGTGTGGCAGAGGCAACCAGATGCCACAGCAACGATGCCACTCAGCCAATCAAAGAGGGGAGGCACGGCGATGGAACATGGCAGGTGCACTCTGGAGAGGGAGAGCAGATACAAGGACCAATTTGCAGCCGTCTTAAATATTTGTTGCGTAAGTTTCATTAAAAACCTCTAATTTCTGTATGTGAAAGGACACTTCACCCTTGGCTACTCTGCTATACTGTTGCTCTGGATATCTTACATCTGTGATGGTTAATTCTGTCAATGAGTTACTTTGTGATGAAATGTTGTAATTCATTTTTTGGTGAACTCACTTTCCCTCAACCTGTCTTATCTACTTCAGTAAGTGATTTCCTACATTTCCCAGAATGCCCTTTGACAACTCCCAGAGAAAGGGGGGTTCCCCTTTCCCTGTTTTTCCAGTTGGGAAAAGCTGAGAGTGGAGAAAGAATAATGTTGTATTTCACATGCTGCCGATGACAAGATCCACAAAGATGCAAACTGTGGCTGCGCTGCATTCTGGTCTACTGAGGCAACTGTCCATGGACAACTTGGAGAACTTCATCTGAAGCGATCCCAATCGAACGAGAGCATGTTCCATATGGATGTTCATGCGTAATATTTGACTTATCATTGACGCAAAGCTGCAGAGCTGTAGTTCTTAGTTTTATACGTTTATGGATCCATGAGTGCAACCAACAGAGGCACAACAATGACTATTAGCCTCTGACCAGTTGATAGCTCAAACTTTTTGCAAATCTAGCAGTAAGACCAGTGGAAACATCTCATCAGATAAAAAGGTATTCCCTCATTTGTTCTTCTTTAAGTGTACTTATGCTGTCCAATTCTGTAATAACAGAAGATAAAGCTTCAGTGATGCTGCTCAAGCTTGACATACTCCGTCAACTCTTCCAAAACTGCAAACAGAACCGGGATGTGTAATCAACATGTGAGACGTCATTTGCTTTGCAAGGTATCGGGGTGGATTTTTCCTTTAGAGGGATGCTGAGAGCAGAAGGAGCAGGAGAGGGAAGTGTCAGGAACAGTAAATGTAAAAGTGAAATGGGCACGTTCTGAAAAGACGACAAATGCAGTTTAAGCAGCATCTCATCCTTTCCGTCCTCCTCATTTGTCGTCTTCTCTCCTGCCTCTCTCCCTTTATTTCTTCACGCTCTTCCCTCTTCTCATCCCATCCCATCCTCCTCTGCTGATCCAGAGTGTGGGAATTAACCCCGGTGTAATTACATGGAGGGGGTGAGTGTTTCGTGACGATGGGAAGGTGGGAGATGCCCCTTGTCTCTCGTCTTAATGAGCCCAGGGCCTGAGCCTGCGACGCTGGATGGATGGATGAGCGGGTAGACAGAGAGACAGATGCATGATAGATGGATGGATGGATGCATTGATCTAAGGTCTCTGCCCAGTGACAATGGAGTACAAAGACAGCCTGTGATTATGAGGAAATCATTCAAAGTTCTTACAATGAGACACTAAATTGGTATGAAACAAGTTTTGCCATGAGGAACTCAAAGTGAATGATTCATTGACTGCTTTGATTATTCTTATCAGTCATATTGCACTCCGACTTACTGTGCTAAGCTGATTCATCTATCTCAGTTAATCACACAATAGCATATGCATTAGACTTAATTATGCCTGTGCATTTTAATCGTACACAGTGTACCATTTAAAACCACACCTTCACTCTCCCGCGTGGCATTTTGCAACCATCATGCTTTTAACACAGGGACACATTTGTACACCCAAGCCAGTGCACAAATTAAATATTTCTCTCCATGCGGTGTAATGTACACCAGATATGCACCGAGGATTGTAACATGATAGTATGAAAATACACAACAGAAAATACAACATCAAAATAGCAATTTTATACTTAAATTAATCATTTTTCTCTGCATCACACCGACGATGTGTTCAATTTGCTGTTTTGTGTTCTCTCTCTCTCTCTCTCTCTCTCTCTCTCTCTCTCTCTCTGTAGGTAGGAGCCCTCAGCAGCAGAAGCAGGAGTGGTGAACAGTTAATAGTGGCGCTGCAATAACAATAAAATGTCATCAATCTGTGGGCGCCTCCTGCCTCTGTCACACCAAGTTTGTACAGAGTAATGACATTAGGCCCGGAGTAGCAGGCACACTGCTCTCTTAAAGGCACCGCACCTCCCAAACAAACAAACAAACAAACAACATGCACAGAGGCGGCGGGGGGGAGGGGCGATAGAGGGGGGGGAAAAAGGATAGAAAGATTGAGAGGCGAAGGGATGCACGGAGAGAGAGGGGATGAAAATGGGGCGAGGGGGAAATGCGGCGACCTTATTCCCACGGCGGCCATTTTGAACTTATGTCACACTTGTGGTGGGAAACTCCGTCAGGAAGAGCGAGGAGCCCACAGCCCGAAATGACATAGAAACAAATGGATCTCAAGAATGTAGGAGGATATGTAAGAGATTATGTAAATCCAACAGCTGGTCATTATTGCAAAGTAAATCAAGGTGATCAGGTGATACAATATAATACAATATCTTTGTGATAATAACCAACTGTTTATACATTATCCAACTTGTTATACGGCTACTTATAAAAGAAAGTGATAATTTGATAGATACTTTTACTTTTGAAATGATTTTATGACTCTTCAAGACTCTGCTTAAACAAATAGTTCATAGATTCAGTTTTAGTTCATAACAGCTAGAACTGAATGGCTGGACACGTTAATAACACGTCAGCTACATTAGCTTACGAAAGTCGATCTTCTTCCTTAATGTGCTTGTTGTTTTCCTCTGGTTTTCTTTTCGTTTCTGGTGATTTTTCAGCCCCTACCTCCAGTCAAATGTTTCATGTTCCTCACGTAAATTAAAAATGATATCCATGATGTAATGGCTTTTTGGATCCAGCAGGTGTCACTATTAGCACAATAGAAGTAAATGTACCGTACTTTCTGTGCAGAGTGATAAATCAAACCTACTTGAACTGACAGTCGTTATTCAGAAATATCGGACCACAAAAACAATTGACCAATCAGAACGGAGTATTCCACACAGCCATGTAAAAATGGTTCATAAAGGTAACGAGCTACCATGATCTAGCCTGGGTAGCAAGTTAGCTAGCTAAATTACCTGCTAAATTTAAATTCAAGCTGTTGAAGTTGTTGTTCCTGAGATTTGATATGATCTAAAGTCCTTACTTTTGTGTTGAGATAACATTATTTTCATATAGATATGTCAGATTTTCTTAAAAATGCTTCACCTCTAACTCCTCTTCCATAAAAAATAAGAAAAACAGTGGGGAAAAAACACTCTGTGGATGAAAATATTTGAAATAAACCTTGACAAACCCCAGAATGAAATGTCACACCGATGTGGCTTCGCTGCCTTCAGCCAATAGAAATCCTGCTGGATGGTATCGACCTCTGTGAGAAAATTCAAGATGGAGGAGGCAATAATTCTCGCTGTGTCCGACCAACCAGTTTTTATTCGACTGTACATCGGCTGATTACAAAAACCAGCAGAAGAGAGAAGCTAAGCAGTTAACCTCCAGACTGGCGTTGATGCTAAATCATAATAATAGAAAGTAATGTTAAATGTAATGTCCCACCACATCCGGTCATGGGTCTTTTTGCTCCATCAAGCAAGGAAAATTCGCTGGCTATAAAAGGTCTGACCGCCCCCTTCCTTTTACAGTCAGGGCTTTTGGATGGAGGTGATATCGGGGTGAGGGAAGAGACCTACAGCCAGAAGACGACTGTTGACAGAAATGCAGGCATGGGCCACTGCGACTGTAATGTGATACACACTCATCAGTGACACATATAGTAGGCTTTAATGGACTACAATAGAAGGTTTTAGTGTCCCTTTAAGTGTCTAAATTCTGCTTCAGAGGATTTTACATCCTGAAAAGAATTAAATTCTGAGGGAAAAATTGAACATTTGAAGATTTTCTTGGAATAGTCAGTTGAAATTAAAAAATGCTGAATATTGGCACAATTTATCAGGTATGGGCAACTTCCATCAAAAAATATCAGTATTGGTATCGGCCTTGAAAAAGTCAACATTGGTCAAACCTTAATCTGTGATGTCATATTACAATACCTGCCTTTGCGCTTTGTGTGTGTGTGTGTGTGTGTGTGTGTGTGTGTGTGTGTGTGAGCGCATGAACTTTACACATGGGCAGGCATGTTTGTGTGTGCGTTTACGTGCATTTGTCTGTGTTTACGTGCTCATCAGGGTGTGTTGACTAGCATCCATCTGCATGCCTGC
>OMLF01016851.1:0-19334 GCA_900302615.1 Holocentrus rufus | reverse complement strand
CCAGACCTGCAACAAGAGAGGAACAGTCAGCATGCAGGCATCAGAGCCAGACCACAGTGTGCTGGAGAGTAAAGGGTGTGTGTGTGTGTGTGTGTGTGTGTGTGTGTGTGTGTGTGTGTGTGGTGGAAGGCTCCATAGGGCATCAGCCTGCGGGCCTCTGAGCTGTTAAACCGTGCTTGAGGCTACAGTGTATGTTGAATGCCAATTATCACTATGTGCCAGCTTTAAAAGCGGTCTAATCACAGGTAAGTGGTCAGAAAAACTGCATTTTTTTTTTAATATGGCAGGGAATATCATGACAGCACATGCCAAACATGGACACACTGCACAGCTGAAATCAAAACAGGGATAAACAGTCGCTACACGCTGTCAAACAGAATTGAATCTAAACCTCTATGACCATCTGAACCAAAAAAAACACATTATAAGCTTTTAGTGCTTTTATCCAACATCGACCAATAAAGATACATAACGTGGCATATACGTGAGCAATGGGGACAAAAATGCAAATGGCCCGATGAGTCATCTTCATGCCTTTTCCTACACATGGACAGGCTTCTGTTTTGTGAAAGCTGAAGGATGCCTCCAGCCCAAACTGTCTGTTTGCAGCAGTTGAACCTGGTGGTGAATCTGTGATCGTATGGGCAGCAGCTTGGTTGAAAGTCTGGTGATTTATCTGCACGGCCCTTTAACGGTTAAGGACCATGAGGCCAGGACGGTCCACTTGCACCTTATGATACAAACACTGTTCTCCTGTGATGTGACCATATCCCAAATGATGAGACTCGCATGCACACTGCTAAATGGAAGAGTGGCTTCATGAAGACCAGGATGGAGTCAAACTACAGTGAGAGAGGAGGAGACAGACTGAGAAACAGATTTCCACTTTATGCATCCCTCCAAGACCTGGGTGCTTTCCCTCTTGTAAAATGGTCCAATATCCCACTACAAATAGCTCAGGATGGCAACATTCAGAAGTGGGACTGAAGTTGTTCTGGAGGCAAAGTGTTGCCTGGTTCCATACTTGGCATTTGAATCGCTATTATGTTTCCCAAGACGTGACTGAACAAGACTAGGAATTTATTTAATTACTGAAACTCGACTAAAACTGCGAAACACTGAAGTCACAAGACTGAGGCGACAATTAAATCCAAAACGGATGCCCGTCTAACAGTGTGGATTCTGCCCGTCCATCTGATTATGGTAATGCCGACAAACCGGGCTGCGCTCTGTCCTGTGATAAGAGGACAACGCTCTCTGCTACGGCCTGGGACCCGCACAGCAACACAACAGTCCTTATTGTTTGCTCACTAGTGTGGGCATGGAAATGTGCGCGTTTGTGTGTGAGATAAAACTGTGAAAAGGGTGACATTTGCAAATGCAGACAAATGGTTTGGTGCAGGTGCTTTGGAGTTCAAGCTGAATACACCTGCTCTGTGTTCTTGCTCAACAACACCAGAACTGTGTTAACCAGGACAATAGAAAATGTAATAAAAACCCATTCTATGTGCTTGAATGTATAGGTTTTATTGTTGCAAAAGCTTTTAGAAGCTGGTATTTTTATTATATGGTGTTGCAATATGTGCAAGGTCTTTTGTTGGGTATGATGATTATAGAGGTTCTAGTTTCTCAAATAAGGGGTTCTTGATTTCCGTTATTAACCCACACCTGTGGCCAGTCTGGGTGCATGCTCTGATGAAGATCCTGGTGCATGCAAAAAAATAGCATTTAAAACTGTGGTGGCGCTGACCAAAAACAGTGTGCAAGATATCCTTCATTCAGTGTCTGAGACAGAGAAGCAAAAAGGCAATAAACTGTGTTTTATAGGGTCTACATCTGTGTCTGTGGGTCAGTGGTCAGTTGGTTTAACAGCACAATTAACGGCAAGCTCTGGTGTAAATGTTACAAGCCTGAAGAGTAATGTTCCTCATCGCGACTTCTGCCCCTTAAAACAATCAATCAAACGAGAAAGTCAGGAGGTTTGATGTAAGGTGCTGTCAAACCGCAGAAACACATCTGCTCTGAACTGTGATGTTTTTGAGCATCAAAAAAAGACCATTGCAGCTATTTTTCATGATGTTTCTGATGTCACGCATAGAAGGGGAAAAATATGTGTTTCTCATAAGACAATTAGAATGCTTTAATTATAATATACATCATAATTACCTACATATGTACTCTGTGTATTCCTGGTGCTTTTGGAATTTTTGAACTGGCATTGACAGCTTGCCAAGTTGCCCAGTTTGTCAGATTTTATCAAGCCAGTCTAAAACTGATGGAGAAAAATCCTGATGTGCCTGTGATGTAAGACTAGGCCTCTCAACAGGTGATCAGGTCCTTTAGACTAACTTGTCAAACTTCAGAAATTAATGCATTTGATGAGCAGCTGATACATAGATGAAGAAAAACTAAATCAGTGCAGTTCAAAACACCGTTTTTATATATTACTGCAAATTTGAAATGCATAAAAAAATACAGAAATGTAGATTAAATTTATACTTGGATAAACTAGTAATGATTTGCAGTATTAAATGATTTTTTTCTAGATTGGTAGCAAATGTATCTGATTAGAAAAAAGGACACAAATATGCAATATTTACAGCCTAAGATACAATAAATGTATCCAGGCTTAAAACAAGTTACCTGATGTTAGGCTTGGGTCTGTTATAGTGTTACTATCTGCTGGTCTGTGTATGTGTGTGCTATTTGTGTTTGGGTGTTTGTGTGTGTGTTTGTGCACTTTGCCTATGTTTGTATAGCTGCAGTAGATGGCTCCATTTAAGCTATAATGACACTGTCAGGGCTAAGAGAACCATCTCAACCCCTCTGCAGGACCCTGTGTCTCCTTTTAATTACATGGCGAAAAAAAAAAGGCCAAATCTTCTTTTAAAGGAGAAAACAGCCTCCACTACTTGACAGACAGTCGTGGAATGGCTCGGTAAATCGATCGGCCGTGGAATAGAGTTAAGCGAATGCAGTCACCTTTTTCCCTGGACCCCGAGGGCTATTTAAGGGGAATTTTCTACACAGTGGCAGACTACAGCTTCACTGAGTAATACGTCTCTTCCCACTGTGGCCAAGGGCGGCAGTAGCTCCTCAGTCATCTCTTCTTATTAATACCTTGCACAGTCCAGGTGCGTGTGTGGGAGTGTGAGAGCATTTATACTGTATGTGACGGTGTGAGGGCACGAGTTTGCACATTTCCTGCGTGTGCAAACGTGTCCGTATTTGCTTGTGTGTGGTACAGTGTTTGAACAGCCTTGCATCAACTTGCAGTGGACAAACACGGGCGCCGGCACTGTAGTTCATCAATCGGTTTGCGTTTCAGTTCGAATCCGTAACAGCAGACAACAAACACTTCATGCAACCTTATCAACCGATTCAACCCTATCGGCACCGAGCCCGCGTGCCCCTACCTCTCCACAAACGGGAATACATGCCTCTCCCCCCCAATGTAATCAACCCAGTCCTTTTAAAAAAGCCTTCCCAATTAAAAGTGTGCCAGTTAATCCGTTCTGATCCTGTTGAAGAGCGCTGGGCCGTTCTCTGTGCCCTGCGGTCAGCCTAGCTAGCTGAGCTGATTGATTCTGAACCAATCTTCTCCACAAGTCTGAGGCCCAGGATGTAATGACCCACAGCTAAAGCTTGGATTAGGCCCAGGCCAGGAGAAGCTAGTCAGACCAACCATCAGCCCTGACCTTCTGGACTCAGCCTATTTGTGAGTCAGGGTGAGTTTAGTAGACTGTGCAGTAGCCAATTACTGGTTTACTTAGATAACCAAGGCGCTCGCAATGATGGTGTGTTCATTCCACTCTCTGCAGCAGCATACTCACTCTTCAGCCATATGGCAACATGTTTAAAATTACATGTATCTTCAGTTGTGAGGTCAACCAGCTGCATGAGGACAGGCAGTGGATAAAAAGCAGTATCAAACAGTACACATACTACATTTGACAGTGCAGGAATATTTAGTCTTGGTAGCAGTGGTAGTCTAGTGGAATTTGGATTTAAGCTCCACACTTGTCAGTGTTACAGTGACAGTTTTGGTTCTCGTGCAAAGATTTTTGTAACTTACACACGCTTAAAGCAGTGATATTACACAGTAGGTCTATATTTTCTTCTTCTGGTGGGTGATAAGTATCTCAGTTTTCCCTTTTAGTCAAAACTTCTCCTGCTCTGATGCTCTGACCACTTCTAAATGAAAGACCACACAGGTATACTGAAATCAAACATTCAAATGTTGATATTTTGACAGGTCCCATTTATCTGAGGAGATTCTTTGAAGTTGTGATAAATGAAAACTTTCCATATGCAATCTGCTCTAACAGCCATGTCCATACTGCAGTACAGTACAGTCTGGTTCTAAAAACACCTTCCAGACTCTGACCTACAAACCATGCTGGCAGTGTGTAGGGATATTCAGTATGAAGTGCTGAGGGCTACTATACACACACACACACACACACACACATCCTCACACGTACTCTCCCCTGCTCTCCGCTCAGGACATGCCACTCAGCAGGTTCCTGACAATTAAGCTAACCACCAGCTGGCCCCGTGCCTCCGGGAGTCACCGCCACCAAACACACACACACATGGGAACAGGATTCATTAGCATAGAGAAGTGAAAGGTGAGCCAATCAGTGCTCTCTCCATTGTTATGCTGGCCGGCGCTAACAATGGCTGCGGGAGAACGTGACACGTGAGAAATGCACAACGGCTCTTGCTGGGACACCGGGCCACAATGAAGATGGATCGGGCCTGGAGACCAGAGCACCAGTAATATAGTGCTTCCAAAATTTGAAACAAGACAAAAACACCTTTTACCACATTTGTGATACTAAACAAAGCTGCAATATGCATTTTTTTCCACATTAAAATAGCAATAAATAGGGTATATAATACTGTATGTTATCAGTCTGTGTCTGTCTGTCACCCTGGGTCTGTGCCTAAACCCTCTCCTGTTTGCCTTAAGTCTGCTTTTCAATTTTGGAGCATATACCATTTGCAGTCACATTGCAGAGAAGCCATAGCAACAACAATAGAAAAAAATCAGCAGGAAACAAAAGAACAGTGTGGCTGAATGCGCGGCAGGCACGACTCCCTCAAAAATACATAGGTTAACATCAGTATTCCATTTTTTTTTTCTTTAAACTGCCTAGACTCGATGGTTTTACTAATGCTGGTTACTTCAGCCTCAGGATAGATTCTGGTTCAAGGTAGACAGCAAACTTCACCAACTGAGGAGGAGGAGGGCTGGACGAAGTTCACTTCATGTCTCAATAAGAAAAACTGCATATTGTAGCTTTAAGGCCTGATACATCATCCTACATTTTGAAATGATGATTGAGGGCTAAGTGTTACCAGAAAAAGTTAGATCGTTTGCAACTTTAAGGGAGATTATATATGTGGCTCTTGAGTTTCGGCGGGAGGGGGGGAACCCACCAGCTAACTGAGTCAGACAGGTCAGAACTGCAGGCTGTCGTGACAGGATGTGTGTGTGTGTGTGTGTGTATGTGTGCTAATTTCTCACCTTCAAGCCTAACCACCAGGGGCACCTTGAGCTCCAGCTCGCGGCAGGCCTTAGTGATGCCGTTGGCAATGATGGCACAATTGACAATGCCTCCGAAGATGTTGACCAGGATGGCCTCCACCTGAGAGGGAAGAAGACGGGAAGGGGTTAAATCTAAAGGGGAAGATACACACACACACGTATACTCAAAGCAACCTTTGCTTTAACCAATCCATTTTTTCTTAGCAGGTATTTAAAAAAAAAAAGTTTTACAATGTGCCACACAATCTCCTTGGTTGTACTACACTTTATTCTTACTTACTTACACATTATTCTACAACTGTAGTTTGCAGTTTCTTTGTAAGTCAAAGAAATCTTCAACTTGCTGACAAAATGAGCATGAAACTGATATCGCTAAGTAGGGAAGCAGGGCAGCTAGTGTGTGTATGGTAGTGAGCCAAGGTGATTACACTAACAATCTAGCAGTTGGTAATTACCCTGGATAGCTCAGTGGAAAGTAGAGTGAGAGCACACAGGATTAATCCTCCATGTTTGTTTATAATCTCTGCTAATCTGTTAGCACCGATTTGGATGAGCAGCTTGTGGGGGTGTGTGTGCGTGCGTGCGTCCGTGTGTGTTGGTGCGCGCGCCTGTTGTGAACGTGTTTGTATGGTTCGGTGTGTGGTAATGATGTTTACAGGGAGAGAAGATCAAGGACTTGGATAGCTATCAGAGCGACAGCCATGGCATTGTCCTCTACATCCTATCCAAATGAGCATCTCCTTATAAACAGCAGAGAGTGACACGAGAGCAGCAGAGAGCTCCAAACCAAACACGGGCGTAGGCAGTGGCTTAAAGAGTCAGACGCCATACAAAGTTAGCGAGCAAGCTATTGGGTCAACATGAGAGACCCGGTCCGTGCTGATTAAGTATATTATGCAAGAATGTGACCGGGTGTGCAAAAAAAGAAGGAAGGAAAATCTGTGATCTCACATTAGAGACGGATGAAGGCTTGTCTGAGCGTGTGTGTCCTTTGTCATATTTCAGTTCCGTTAATGCAGAACGGCGGGCGGCCACCGTCGAAGGAGAATACCCAAGGTATCCAGGTTGTTCATCACTGTCATCCAGGACGGATGCCGCACTATTTAGTGCAACAACAGATGGCACCCTGCTTATTACGTGAACTCACCACACTCTGATGTGCGCGGCACCCACATGTTAACGGGAATAGCGAGCAAGCATGGATACAGGTGATCAATGCGTTCAGCCGCACAAGTAGACAAGTATTTACAGACACACAACTGTCCTCCAAGAAATACACGGGCAGGGAAGAAAGCTAGACAAATACACACACACACACACACGCAAGTCAAAGGAAATTGCTGTATGTGTGATGTAGCCTAAACTACAAAAGAAAGTATGTGTGGCTGTGTGTGAGTCTGTGTTTGTAAGAGAGGCAGATACAGACACTGAAAGGCTGTGTGACAATTCAGTAAAGTGAAGATGGCAAACAGAAAGAGAGAAGTGTGAAATGATACTGGCTCATTGGTTCTTAAATGCCAGCCCTGCATCAAACAGTTCCTCTGACAGCCTGTGAGCTGTGATCTGCCGCTCACTCAGTATATATGAGAGAGTGTGTGTGTGTGTGTGTGTTTGTGCACATGCATCTTTGTCCTTTGTTGCCATAGGACCCATGTGTAAGTGTGTGTTTCCCCATGGCCCTGTGTAGTTGTGACACAAGGTAGGGGCACAAGGCCGACACTGATGCCAACCTCTTCCTTTGTCTGCAGACAATTAAATCCTTAGAAACTGAGGAAATTACAGTGAGAGACAGAGACACACTGAGGAACTTTGACTCTGTGTGTCGAAATGTCAGTCAAGGATTTTGATTTGATGTGCTACAGACATCATCTCTTTACATACCAAGATACTGTTAATATGCAACAAATTCGCTGGCTTCTACACATCTGTATTTCTCATGCTGTGATCACATACTGCTGCAAACTATGTGCAGAGTTCAGCACAGGGATCCCATGAAGAAAATAATATAATAAAATCAAAGTGATTCGACGTAAATATCTAATTTGCCATTAAAGCATGAATTTTTGATTCACTTTGATTGGCTGGTGAAATGCTTTCTTCACAAAGGCATAACAGAGCTAATCAAGAGTGTGGTAAAACAACATTTGTTTAGTTTATGCATGTGTTATCAACACAGTCTGGAAATAAATTCCATGCATATAGCAGTGCAATGCATCTGCAATGGAATGATGCAGAAGGACCTTTATCTCCTCAACTAGACATTAAACCAAAGTCTTATGAGATGCATTTTAAGAAAGTCTGATCAATGTAACATGTGACAACTAGGGCTTGGTAATAATTCAATATTATCATTTTTCATCTTTTAGCAGAATATGGTGATTTTGGGATATCAGGACATAATTTTGCTGTCTAAACTGATGATAGCATTTTTTGTCTCTCAAGTTATAATACTGGAATTTATGTATTTGTGCTTCGTACTGATTAAAAAAAAAAAAAACTACAAATGAAACAAGAAAAACACTGGTGTGACAAACACACAGAAGGCTATATCAACAGTGTCTCCACGGGTTTTGCTAGGTTAGATAAGATGTGAAAAAAAAAGTTCACACAAACAAGGATACTGCCACATGCAACATAAGGTTTATTTGGCTTCACATATTGCATTGTGGGATTTTGCTAAGGGTAAACATCTCCCTCTCTCTCTCTCTCTCCCACACACACACACACACACACACACACACACACACACACACACGGCACTAGCCACACTTCCCAGTCCCCACTGGGGGGCAGTAGAGATTCAGATGGCGTCTGCAGCCCCAATAGAGAAAGCTCTATTCAACCCCTATCTGCAGCCCATTTTTCAACTCTGTCTCTATTGAGAAGCACCATATTTCTTCCATTCATGCGTCTCCTATTGACACCCATGTATATTAATGATACATAAGACATGATTTATGTAGGCTGGCACACAAGTAAATGCAGCTTATAGAAATATGGATGTGGCACGGACTGGGTTGCACTTCGCTGGAAGTTCTGTAGTTTTCTTTATAATTCTCCGGTTTAGATTTGCATGTGAATGTAGCCTAAGGGAAATTGTTTTCCCTGTACAAACCAACAATTGACAAAAGTACATAAGTAAGCAGTTGGATACTGCACATAAAAGGATCCCATAAAATCTGCCAATTCAAATCTTTACAGAGCTACACAACTGCAACACATAAGAGAGCTTCATTGTGAACCAATGGACTTTCATTTAGGTTGAAACATGATTGTTAAATGTGATCAGATGGAACATGGCCTTTGATTTAGAAAATGCAGAAACACTGAGGTAAAAGAGTGGAAATGACAGAAATGTGTAATTCTTTCCATCTATCTATTAACTTTCATGTCACCCAGTCCCAAAGAGCAGTATATATATATTAGTCAAGCATATCGGCCATTTTTCTGGTAGAGTGGGCACTGCATATTAGCAATAAAATACGTTTTGGCTTTTTATGGAGCTAGTAAGCTGTGTGGGGTTCTAAAGACAATCCTCTACACTGGCCGAGCGCCCATAAATGCCACTCTGATAAATTGGCCCAAAGTATGGAAGGCAAAGTTAGGGTCAATCTCCTTGGTTTGATGCCCTCTCTAGTCAAAAGTCTGAGGCTCAGAGCTTCAGAAATCCTACCTTAGACATGAAATAATACTCTATACTCTCAATCTGGCTGAATAACTCCGACATCACACTCTCCCAACAATTTTACCTCCTGGTAAAGAGCCAAGTGGAGCCTCTTTCCTTGAAGGCATTCATTTCAGGTAAGCTAACTGTTGTCAGCAGGGCGGATGTCTTTCATCAGAGTGCAGCATAAAGGCATCAGGTATAATATGCCAGGTCTCCTTTTTTCAGGGGATCTTTGTGCATTCTTTCAGGGAGTGCTACGGCATGAGCTGGTGTCTTCTACCTGGGTCCCGGTGAAATGATTCAAATTTCACAAAATAGGATCATAGCAGCTGGCATTCCACTACCCTGCCAAGGCTCTTTTGCGTCAAACTCAAAGAGGGGCCTTCACAGGAGAAATAGGCTTTTCTGCCTGCCATTATACACCCCAGTAACTGCATTTAGGACAAGAAAGAAATGTAACCCAGACAATTTGATATGCCCACATGGCCAATGGCATATTCCCAGAGGAATGTCGGTGTGTTTTTGTGATATGTTTTGGATCCCTGTTTGACAAAACATGTAGGTTGTTATTACAGACATGTCTACTTATGTAACTACAATTACACCTGAATGGCCATCTATATGGACTGAAATGTAAATAAAAGCAACACAACACAAAGCAGCAACATATTCAAGTTGAAAAGTCTTACGATTCTATGCACAGATTAATAAATTGCTAAAAATATTATGTACTTTTCTCCTCCAAGTTTTAACCCGGGGGAATCTAAAAGCATTGTATTCCCTCTCACTCTGACAGGCTCCCTGTGGTGAGTTGTGCATGCTTTGCTGAATTATCACAAAAACACACATTTTTGAGCCCATACCCCTGTTAAGCACCACTAATCTGTCTGCAGGAAAGAAAGAAAAGGGAAGGCATCCCGTTTTCTTTGTTACCAGAGAGAAGATAGGACTAAGAAAAAGCAGGGCTGGAGATGGGCGTGCATCTCTCTGTGGCCTATTAGGGTCTATTGTTCTGTCTTATCTACTGGAGACAGCCAGTACTGTCGCCGCCTGCTCTGGTGGGCCTTGTTTATTCCTTTCCGATCTGCTGGGGCCCCAGCACTTGGCCCCGGGGCCACAGGTTAACACACACACAGTTTCCAAATCAAGACGGGCCTGCGGGCTCTAATCACACATCTTGGGATGACACGGCTGCTACTGGAGAGGGTTGGCTGTTCCATTTCAGTCCACGTTTGAGGTAGACTGGGAATAAACTGTTTAAGACGTCTTAATATAAGCTTTGTTTTGACTTTATGTCATAACAACCATTTTGCATCCCAACCAGAAAGCATCCAACTTCACTACTGGAGCTAGCGTTCACTTTAGGTCATGGAACAGCCAGAGGGGATGTGAGGACTAGATGATCTTGGGCCCGTGTCAGCCTTAATTGTAACCGAATAAATGACAACATTTTCTTTCCTCCACATAAAACCCAAATTCTGGTAGTGGCAGTGCCATTAAGTGTTATTGTAGCTCATAGCTGATACGTTTTAATGTGGTTGTCAAAACACAAAAACAGTGCAGTCTGCAGCCATATCCTGCAGCTTATGTGGAGCATCTGAGATGAAGGTAGATGCACTTTCCTCACATCAGAGCTTCCAGAGATTAGACAGCTGCTCAAAAGCATTTCTTGCCAAAAACGTATTCTTTCCTTGAAAGTGTACACAGTGTCCAGTTGTGTTTGAGGTCATGCCAGGGCTCTGTGACCGAACAGCAGACTGAACAATTATTTTTCGTGAACATTACATGCACATTGGAACCGAAATAACAGATGCTCATATGGAAATGTTCCACGGAACTTTAGGACTTTGAGCATCAATTCTGTCAAAGAGAAGAGTATTTTGCCTGTGCAAATCTATTCTTAGAGAGGAGACAGAACAAGAAAGAGAGAAAGACACAGAGACAGACTAAGCGAAAAGAGAGGGTCTTGAAGTCAGAGAGTGAGGTGAACTGAAACGGATGGAGGAAGAGAGATGGAAAAAAAAGAGAAGGAGAAAGGCGAGGGGAAGCTGTGCGGTCCCTGGCTTCTATTGAAGGCTCGGATTGGCCCTGGCGAGGAGGGATAAGAAGGAAATAATTATCCGGCCTGCTGAAGCATGACAGCTCCTTCTCAAGACTGCGGTGAGACAGACCGAGCATTATGTCAAAGACGGGCCGTGTCACCAACGTAGACACCTCTTGACAGACAGTGCCATCTAAAGTTTTACTTCACGTTAAATAAAAAAAAAAAAAAAAAACATTGATCAGGCAGCTGCCGGTCTGATCGATGCATGTTGGAGACAAGGTTCCATCAGGCAAGAGAAAGATGAAATTACTGGAAACTCTGTCTACCATCTACATACACCTACGCTACTTTGTGCTTGAATGTACCACTGGCAATTCCAGGCTTCTACATAAACTTCCAGTTTTGTTTCAAATGCTCTATGTAACACACTCATACCCTGTTGATGTGACCCATTTTCCCACCTGCACCCAAATCTGAATTGATCTGAATTGATCTGTCTTGCTCAGAATCATCTAGGTCCTTGGGACTTTTCAGGCCTCAGTCATGTGACTGGCCCAGAGGTCTCCAGCACAACCCCCCACCTGCTCACTCTATTCTTCTTGGCAGGCCAAAGAATAGAAACTAATAAAAATGTAGAAATGATTTTGCTTCCAGCTAATGGAAGTTTGCATGAGAATATTGGCAAAGGAGAGCGAGAAAACCAGACCACAGCCATTGACCGCTGTGAGACCAAAAAAATAAATAAATAAATACAGTGTGGGGCAGTGCGGAGGTACCCGCCAAACAGAGCAGAATATATAGTGGTCAGTGGGGCTAAATGCAATAAAATGATCACTACATTTGATTTGAAATATTCATGAGAAACTGGACCATTACTATCATTGTTACACAATCCAATATTTATTATTAAGATATATCTATAAGCTGATGTGAAATCGATGGTTGTAAAATTATGAACTTGCAAGATTTCTCCTAGCATTGAGACTATGTGGTGCAAACTGGCTGCATGGTTCCAGATTTCATTCCTCTAAGCACACAGAAATGTATATCCTCTTAGCCAGTAATTTTCTTAGCTAGTAATTTTCACCAATGCACAGTCAAACAATTATTACATTTTAGAGAGCGGATTTTATGGAAAAGTCCCATTGACTGCTGTTCATTGTACTCGGGCCCAGTTTTAGAGGTCTATGTTGTCCCCTCAGATATTCTTCTGGTGAAATATCTCCCAATATGGGCTATCAGTGGTATTGGTGTGGAGGCAGAAGAAAAGAGGAAGGAAAGAAAAGGTGAAAGCCAACATAGCCAATGTGAATAGTGAATGGCTTCTAGAGATGACCATTACTGCCTCAAGGTCTGCCATCTCTAGTAAATGAGCAGCAGGGTCATGGACTGCGATAGCTGCCTCAAGGCGCTGTTTCTTCTTCATTGTCCATCCGTCCTTTTGAGTATCTAATCAACTGTCTGTCTGTCCTTCACACAATTTTTCAATCAATTGTTGTATAACGGGGTTCAATACAGCTAAGAGCTGGGGGAAAAAAAACACATTTTAAAGAGACTGAGCACCCACTCAAACATGCCATCTTGAGCACAGCTTCTTGTACACTCAATCATCCTTTTAGCTACATCCTACTAGCGCCAAGTAGGATAACCTTTTGCCTCAGAAAGACATGGATTCAACAAGGTGCTGAAAGCTTGCACAGGGATCTTGGACAATTCTCACTTGATAATGCCACTCACATCCAGCAGATTTTTCTGCAGAAGACTCATGCTGCAAACAACCTGTTCCATCTCATTCCAAGGGCTCTCCATTGGCTGAGAACTGGTGACTGCACAGACCATTGGAGAAATTAACAAATAAAGTCACTTTATTGTTCCTGGAGCCATCATGATAGATGAGGGCTTTATGACATGAAACATTTTCCTTCTGGTAGTATCCATTTGACAAAGGGCTGAATGTGGCCATAGTGGGATGCATTGGATTGCCAGCAATACTTAGGGTACGCTGTTGTGTTCAAATGTTCCTCAGTTATTACTCAAAGGCTTAATGCGTGCCAAGTAAACATTCCCCCCTGCCAACACCATGCCGTACCATTGACAACAAACAGAATGGATCCATAGAGTCATGCTGTTAAACTTACCATCAGCATGTCACAACAGAAACCAGTCTAGACAGCACACTTCCACTCTTCAATCATCCAAGTATGGTGATCACGTGCCCACTGTAGCCTAAACTCCCTTGTTCTTAGATGTCATGACTGGAAATCAGCAGAGGTTTCTGCTGCTGTAGCGCATTCATGGTTCAAAAAGTTTTGCATTCCGAGCCGTCCTTCAGCACACTGATGTTGTACTGACTTGTCTCCAAACTCACGGCCCACCTGTAAGGTTGAAGGACTTTCTCCTCTTTCATCAACTAGACAATTCTGCCAAGGACTGCATCTGGACGAGCTGTCTTATCCTCAACATTCTCTGTAAACTCTATTCCTGAAGTTACTGAAGTTTCTGAGATCCTGGCAATGGTGAGAATGGAGAAATGTAGACATAAAATAAAATGCAGAAATAAAGTGTTTCTGTCAGTCCTACATGCCCTCACGTAGACATGCAAAGCCATACAGAACCTGTGCCATTATCATGGCGGAGTGATTAATGAAATTAATCACACAATTTCTTGGATACTTTTTGGATCAACATCACGAGCCACGTTCAAGTGAGAGCGAAGCATCTAATCAGACACAGCTATTCTTGTAAAAGCCACATTACAAGGAGCTTTAAAACAGTGTACTTTCCTCATGCAAATTTCCTGCAGTATCCTGAACAGAAACTAATTCGGCATTTAGACAGTCATGATTCAGATTTTTTTTTTTTTTTAAATCCTCTTGTCTGTGCATAATTTGAATTAAGCACGAACCATTTACTGTCTCAGACCAGAATGACCTCTATGTTTTGGAAGATGTGGCTCACAAATTGGGAGTCAGAGAGGTACAGAGCACTTTGTTCTGAACAGAGGTCCTTGCTAGAATCAAGCAATAATGTGCTAGGCCACTTTGTTGAGATTACTTGGCTGTGTAACAAACCGGCTGAGTCGAATGGACACCTTGAGCTGTCTGTCACACCACTCTCTTTTGATGAAGTATGATCAAAATCCATCTTGCTGGACTATAATCTTACAGTTACAGATCTAGCAATCTAGGTTAATATTCAGGTAATTTATGGGGGTGAAACTGCTGCAGAGTGTATACAGTAACCACTTCTGCTATACTGTAATCCACTCATGATTTTTCCTATGCACACAGAATTTTAACAGTATCCCAATGTCATGTGTGCATATATATTTGTGTGTGTGCATGTGTCAGAGTGCAGTTGTGGATGCCTGTGAAAGTGCATTTCACTAACAGAGTCACCACAGGTGTCTGGAGGGTTTGGAAGCTGACTTTGGAGGCCACTTCTAAAGTGTACTTTGTCGCACACTGTGAAGTGCACCTCTACCTTTGTCACAGAGACAGAGGCAGTGAGTACATGTTGCTGGCTCGGAGGTAGGGGTATCACCTTGTTGTTCGGGGGTTTGAAGTGTCTATTAAACACTAAGGGAGGTAGGGGATGTTTGATATCAAGCAGGCAGTGTGCGTGCTTGTGTGCTATATACTGCTCATGTCCGCATATATTTTCTTTCTCCATTCATAGCTTTTAATCAAATGGAGGTTCTTGAACATGAACTACAAAAAAGGCACAGTGGAAAAAAATAACAATGTTATGCAGAAAGAAAAAGCCAACAGAGAGACAGAGAGAGATGCCAAGTCAGAGAGAGCGAGGGAGAGAAAGAGAGAGAGAGACCTCTGCAGCTACTGAAGGGTTTGTCAGATGTCAGTCAGGGACGAAGAACTTGTCTCCTGCTGCTTACCTCAGGGTATCTGAATACCCTCCTCAACACAAACACATGCACATAGACGTAGACACAAACACACACACACTCACAGAGGTGGAGCACATATCAGCACACACAGACACTTGAATGCACACTCAAGCTGCTGTGCTGTGAATTAGATTCAACAACAGCAGTCAGTGTAGGGCAGGCATGTTATTCATCCTCTGAGGGTGTCGTGTCAGTGCTGACAGGCATACATAAATATTCCTCAACCTCTTCGCCAAAGGGTTAATGGCTGTCCATCAGCCAGCAATGAGACACGCAGGGCCGCATGGACCTGGTTCACACACAGTATGGGTGCTCTCACTGGGATAGGAAGGTCATATGGGGAGACGATGGAAAACTGAAGAGGACATGAGCCTGCACGCACATATACTGGACACACAAACATACACGTTCACATACACAAGCATGCATATATGCAAAACGTGCATATGCATTCTTGTGTAAATCTGTGTGTACATACACCTACGCAGACACAGCCATTTATGAACAACTTTATCATATTTTTTTCATCTCAGTCAGAGTGAAACTTAACCTATAAACTTGAGTATGGTTCCCTGCCTTCCAATGTAGTGTGCTCTTCTGTGCCCAGCTCAAAGCCAGAATTATATTATTAAATTGAAGAAATGCATAATAGTTGGCGAATGGCATACATAATCACCTCAGAGACTGGGTACAACAAACCAGCAGCTGAATATAAAAGAGCCAACATTTCCCGCTTTGTTCCTAATGCTGCACGTCCAATCAAAATTAATTTATTCTAATGTATGCACACAGAAGGTCAATTATCCAAATGATTCCAGTTTAGATTGCACCTGATCTTGGGAGCCAATGAGCCATCGAAAGGGCAGCTGGGTGTGCTTTGCAAGGCAAATCATCGCCCCCACCTCTTTTTTTTGTCACCTCCCAACCATTTGCATACCTAAATGTGCAGGCCATCCACTCACCTTTGGTGAAGCGATTCTACTAATGGGTAAACAACTGAGCATTTTAACCTGTGCAGAGGCAGCCAGACCACAGGACAGGATAGACTTGCAGCCTTGGTCAACTGCTATAATTTAAGAAAATACACAATAGTCACCTGAGGCTTGTTAAACCATAGCAATACATGGTCAACTCCAGTAAAGGTTAATTAAGCACAAAGTTGTTATATCTGATAGTGTTTAAAAATCAGGGTAAACAAAAATGCTGAGAAGAATATCGATCTAAAATTTGAGTGAGCGCTCACTGTGAGTTAAATCTTGTCAAAAGCTTGATTTTACCATAGTTAGATCCAATCCAGTCAGCCAGAGCATCACTGCGAGAAAACGTCAAAGTTGCTTTCATGTTTTTGTAAGAGCACACTAATTGATTTTTTGAGACGTTGACAGTGATCGCTACTTTGTGCTAACAGATAACTCTGTAGTCTTAGTCCTTGATCTTGTAGTTTCTTTTCCCTCACTGTAAGTGGCATACCTGCAATTTTCAACTCAAAGACAGGCCTATTAAAGAGTCTCACAGCAACACAAGGTAATTGTTTTCCAAGACTAGATGTGAACGTAGCTACGGGGCTCTTCAGAGCTGTGAAAAAATGCAAAAGCAGCCAATTAAGCAAGAACAAACAACACATGATAACAGCGTCTGGAGGATGATAGTGTGAGATTTCACCATGTGATATCAGCCACACATGCATAGCCTTATGGCTACACAACACAGACACAAAAGAAGCTACTTGGTAGGGCAGCGCTTTGTAGACCATGTACTGTCAATGGAAAAAAAAGCCTGAAGTGACCGATAAGCACTGCAAAGGGGTGGGACATTTTGTACTATTACAAACAAGAGAGAGGGAGAGAGAGAGAGAGAGAGACAGAGAGCGAGAGAGAGAGAGGGAAAGAAATGGATAAAGGGAGGAGAAGAGGAACTGAGTAATTCTCTCTCTGCGACTGGTTGTTTAGCCTGAGAGGCAATTTAGCGGGGCTGGAATAACCTCGGAGAGCTGTAATCCTGATAAATGGGAGGTTATTTTGATATGGCATTCTCACCCTCTGCCGGCTCCCTCCAAACCTCTATATATAGAACTCCTGTCTACAAGCCCACTAATTTGTTATTCATCCTCGTCAATGACCGAATCACGGCAGTTATTGAAAGGCGATGACTGCTTTTAGATGCTACTCGGCTCCGGCTAAATGAGTAATTTAGACATTGATAGAATATACGTATTGCGCTCTCCTCTCTTACCCTCCCTCCTTCCCTCCCATTCACCCCTTGCTGGTCCTGTGAGGTCTGGATAAGCGGGGGCTAGATTGCCATTAACACACAAACCGGGTAGAAACAGATGGGCACAATCAGGATTTAATTTTCCAAAAGTCAGACATGGGTACATACACTGATAGAACATGTTAGCACAGCTTCCCCCATACCTTCTTGCTGTGGTGGGAGCTGCTGTCCGAAATCTTCCCATGTCTTCATGTCTCAGCAAATGAGGAGAAAAAGTGGCCTGTTCTCATACTGTATGCAAATGAGAGGGAGCCTTCTGGAGCTGTGGATAGCTGTCTTTCAGAGAATGGGAAATGACCAATGGCTCCCGGGTTGACATTCTGCCCTGCAGACTTCTGACGGAGCTCCAGGGAACTGAACAGCATATCAATTAGCCATTAAGGGTTTGTGCAGGTATTAGAGGGATCAGAGAAACCAATAAAAGTCTCAGGGGGGAGAGGCAGAGGCTGAGCACATCCCTGATCGATGGAGGCCACATCTAGGGGCTTGCTCTATGTCTGGAAGAGCCTATGGAGTGGACAGATAATGTGACCTTAGCACCCTGGGGCAGCCTAAGGACAATTATCCTAATGAAAATCTAACCTTCAATAATCCTACTCTCCCTGACTTGTTGTAGATGTTTGAGAAGCGCATCAACTCTGACCAATACCAATGGACTTTCACATAGCCTTGTACATAAACAAACATTGGACAGATAATGAAAGGTTACTGATTTTTTATGTAACATTTATCTGTTACATAGCAGTATCATGGCAAGGACAGTCCAAGTGAGTTTATAAATGTTTTTTCAAGGGAAACCTGTCCATGATAACAGCATAAAAAAAAAAAAAAAAAAAAAGATCAATGTCCAGCGCACCAATGTTGAGCCAGCAGATTTGGTGGGCCAAAACCTATTTGAACCCTGAAAAAACAGATCAAAGATCCTCCATCAGCAATTTAAACTCACCTAAAGAGATAAGCTTGTCCTTTTCCCTAATTTACTCTCTGTCTTTCTTTTTTCTGTAGTTACTTCCATGGGGAGATAGCATAATATATAAAGACATTTATCTGATTTAGTTAAATAATAAAGTGATTACCAGGTTTCCTTTGGGGGAGGCAAAATGTAAATAATGATATATGCCTTATTAAGATTTAACATCAATTTGATTCAACAGAAGGACTTTGATCTATGTATTTGGGTCCATATGGGAACCTGAAAATGTATTTTTATTATTTGAAATCAATTGAACTCATTTCCATCTCAAATAAGGTCTACTTAACTGTTTATAAGAGTTGCCTCATACAAGGCATTCTTATACATTGTTAGAGGAAGGGATCTCATAACATTAAATATTTTGCACTGTGTGGTTTAACATTTGACTAACATTTAACAAAACAGAAACACAAAGCAAGAATAGCCTCAAAACAAGCTAATCATCATTCATATTTGTCCACCATTCTTCAATCTACGGTAGTAGATTGAAAAGATTGAAAAGAAAAGTCCACCTCTTCATTTCTCCCAGTCCATAAACCCTTTCTACAGCATCTTAAATATCTGGAGTGTCCGCTCCACTCTTGCTTTCAGTCAACCAGCGACTGAGGTGCCACACTCTCCTCCCTTCCTCCTTCTCTGCAGATAAACCCTTTCAGTTCCTTGAGAGTAAACAGGAACACTCCCACCTTACCACTCTATCAACCCTCTGTGCCATATACCACTCAACCACGGATGGCTGGGACTAGCCTGTGTGTGTGTTTGTGTGTGCGTGTGTGGCAGTAAGCGAATGGAAGCGCTCTCTGGCAAGATGAGCTCCAGTGATTACAGGCTGAGACAGTTTTCTAATTATTCTGTCAAACATCAATCCTATGGGCTGATGCAGGCCATCCTGCAGCCTGATGGACAGTGTAATCACTG
>OMLF01016848.1:40787-52953 GCA_900302615.1 Holocentrus rufus | reverse complement strand
AGTGTGGGTAAATAGTCAAGGCAGAGGGAACAGACAAATCACAGCTGCGGGCACTGCCTCCAGAAGCATGAAGGGAATGCTGTGAACACACACACACACACACACACACACACAGTATTCACACTGATCATACAAAATTCATGTAGAAACATTTGCTTTGTTCTGTGTACCTGGTGAAGATGAAACAGCCTGCAAGAAAAGAAAATAAGTCACTTGTAGCCTGCGCAAGGGCAAGAAAAGCGACTGTTGCGCCACAATATTGCATCCCATCTGATTCAATATTGTATATGTTGGTCAACTGAGCATGTTAAAGCAACACAAAAGCCTATCCACAGCATCCCAAGTCCCCTCCCCCTGCAGACAGAGCGCAAAAACCCACTCTATAAATTCTATTTGGGCGCATTACCAAGCAAGATGGCGCTCTTGCTGTCAGCACCCTGGACAGCTCCTATAGCTTTCAGCTCAACAGCTATGGGAGAAAACGCAGATTAAACAGAGTTTGATTCTGCAGAGCTGCCATACAGCTACTATCTCTGATCTCGGTCAGGGGTTTTGGATGAGTTCGGCTGTGAGTGTGTCCCGCTGTCCCGGACCTGTGCGCTATTTTGTGCATACAGAGGAGGAAATTCATTTCTGGATGAACTTGATTGCTACAAGGCACTTTGTCGTTGCCCCCCTCCCCTCCTCTGCAGCGACAGCCTCAGCGGCGCATCTCCCAGTCGAGGACTTTTTTGTGGGGAAATAGAAAGGTAACAATCGGCCTCGGCATGCAGTGACTATATCTAGTTCAGTCTAGTTTCCTCCAGAAACGGCGGAGGTTGCGCGTCTCTGTCAGCATCTGTCTTCAAACGCACTGGCAAGAAATGGAGGGGCGCTTTGAGGTATCACCAGGGGCTGGTTTGAAAGGAGAAATGCAGCTTTGTTCAAGAAATACTGTTGCCTAGCTTGTTGCCACCGAAACCTGCAGTTTTTCGTTCGCAACACCGGTTATCTCCACGGCGAGGAAGATGTTGGTGCTACTGGTGACGATGTCTTCAGTCTTTTTCAGCCCTGGCTTTGCCCTCAGCTCCCATTTCGACTCAGGTGAGCCGACATTCCGCTGCTAACATCCCTGAATAATGAGGCTGAAATACAGTTATTTATTTCTTTTAGAATATAGACTCCACGCAGTGTTCGTTCAGCATGGTTGTCAATACCTGCGCAAAAATGGTTTCAGTTTTCATCTATATGGGATTTGTATACAGACCATATAGAAATGATGTAATTTACCCCATCTGCAGTTGTCAATGCCGCTTGTGTGCGCGCGCCTGTGCACGCGCATGGATGATTGTATAGATGTGTGCGTGTCTCTCTCTGTGTCTGAGAGGGAGATTTGGACCAAAAAAAAGTGTGAGGGAGAAATAAAGGAATGGAGTGTGTGCGTGTACGTGCTTGCCTCTGTGCCTGTGTGAGTGCACCTGTGGGTCCTTTTCCTATATCACGGACAAAGTGTGTACATAATATTTTGAAGGCAACAAAGTCCACAGAGGTTTTGCTTCAGCATTTGCTTCTCTCAGCCGGCCAGGTCAGGGAATCAGGTCAGCTCAGCAGTTTGAAAGTGCAGCAGGGATAATGGTGAAAAGGGGGGGAAGAGGAAATGAAGGTGAAAGGTAAAGGGAATTGTGGGAGCAGAGGAGCAGAGGCTGCCTCTAATTGGAGCATAAGGATGTAGCAGAAGTTATCCAATTAGCGCTGGGAAAGAAGGGGATTAGAAGACAATGAATGGAGCGCAGATTGCCCCATTGTTTCTCACATATCTTCGGATATTACATGGTGAAATAATTTGAAATCACTTGAATATATGAATGTCTGTATTTCTTATGTGAAACCAAACTGAATAATTGCCTATTTATCGTCATGCAGCACAAGCAGCTCCTGGCTTGTCATTCAGTTGGTTTCTATGGCGACCAAAGGTACAGCAGTCTATGGCTTTCCCATCTCTTGTTTCCACAGTGGATGAAAAATGGATTTGCACATACACTGCCAAAACCCTTTTGAGAGTCTCCCAACCTTTAACTCCACAAGCAGGGATACTGGCCTGTTGGCTTATTAAAGGCTGTCTATTTTTATGTATTACCAGTCTGCTTTGTTTGTGAAATTGCCATGCAGTGCTCAGTGTGCCATAACAGCAGAGCCTACTGTGTCTTTCAGTAGATATCCCCAAAATGTGCTTAAGTGGCTCTCTGCTCTTTCTCTTTCAATGACTGCTCTTGTTTTGTAATGCCCTTTTCAAAATACGTTAATTGAATTGCATAAATCCCCCATTCCCTCCACTGAGTCTCTGCAGTAGTCTGAAAGTACCGGAGGGCCAAGCAAGGAAACAAGTCCTACTGTTTACTGTTTTCTCTTTCTCTATTGCTGCTGCGACTTAATTGGTACCTTCCACCTGAATTTCAACTCGCGCTTTAAGGAACCCCACTTTGCCCACCCATAGAAAACCTTTAATTGTTAGCTAATATCATGGAGCTGGCCTTGGTGCTGAAATCACTCTGTGGACCTTTGTTAATGTTTTCCAGATTATTTGACATACTTTCTAAGCATCTATCTGTCAGAATATCTTCTTCACAAGCCGTTTTGTCTGTGTTAGTGAAATGGGACCCTCTGTGGCTTCGATATGTTCTGTCCTTTACAATAGCAAACAAAGGACAGACATAGGGGGCAAGAAATTGATGAAGATGAAAGATGAGAAAGAGTGAAACTTGGAATTTAACAACAATGAGGAAATGGTCCAAGACAGGGGAATAAAGAGCAAGACGAACAGAAAGAGAAAGAGAGAGCTGTACTGACCTGCATCTTCCGATTGTGCCAAACCAGGCTGACCACAAGTGTAGGGGTGGGCAGGAGTGACATCACAACCCAGCCCAATATGATTAGCTGTAAAAGCAGGGCTTGGTATCAGTGGTGGTAGGGGCATTTTTACTGGCAGTGCTGGCTGGCCGCCCAGGCCCCAGGTTATTGGTTTCACATTTCTCAGTGGGCTCCTAGCTGCACATACAACAGCGCACTCCGATTATATGGGCACAAAGGAGAAGGAGAAACAGGACGTACTTGTGTTTGAGACCCCAGTGGACTTCCTTCTCTTTGGGCTATTGCTGAGCCATCGGGTCCCAGTGCTGGAGGACACAGACAGGGGGCTGAAGGAGCAGGTAAACCCAGGGGAGATGGGCTGTTGGGTGGGTGGTAAAAGGAAATCAGCCTCCCTATTGGTCTGGAGTAGATGTGGAAGTATACACAGCTTGGGTGCGGTGTTTGTGGGGCTAACCTAGTTCTGTCTCTGTAGGAAAGACAGGCATGGGACAGGATGGAAAAAGGAGAGAGGGGGATAACGGGAGGAGTTGCATGGTATATGATAAACACATATGGTAATGGTTTGAGTGAAAAGAGAAGATTACAGAATGAATGCTGTGGCGTTGGCAAGTTGAAGAGGCTTTTCACGTCGTAATGTCGGGTGTAAATGTCAGTGGATAGGATTTGGATATATGCCATGTGCAGCAATTCAGCAACCTCTAAAAGCTTTCGCCTCTGATCTTTTCTATGCCTCAGAACCTCCTGATAAACACACACATACACACACACACACACACACACAAACACACACACATACACTGATTTTGAAAGATGAAAGAACCTTGGTGTTCTTAAGTAGTGAATATCAGTCAGCAGTATCATTGCACAATTTATAGTTCTTGTATTTTGTCCGCGGCTTTATTCTGCCTCTGCAGAATGACTTGTTCAGAGCATAATCTTTCCACTATTGAGCAGCCCAAAGTGTCTTAAGTGCGGCTGCTGCAGAGATGCCTCCAATTGCTAATGGCCACTGCAGTCTGTGGGAGGTTTTTGTGTTTGTGTGTGTTTATGTACGAGTGTGTCTGTGCATGGGTGCGTGCATAACTATCTGCAGGGGTCCCATGTAAATAGACGGAAAAAATGTGTTGAAGAATAATAACTTGTGATTACAAAAATAACCATTTCATAGTTCATCCATGAAAGCATCAAACTGAGTCATATCCATTCATGCCATCTCAATTCAAATGAAATTCAAAATACTGTGACTCAGGTAGTTTCCTGTCCAATCTCAGACGACTGGAGGAGAATGAGGAAGGATGTAAACATCACTTGCTAGCAGCAGAAGATGAGATACACACACTCTGCTTTGACGCTTTAATGGTTCGATAGTCTACGAAGATATTGAAAGCGAATGAAATTAATTGAAGCCTGTATAACCCAGCATTTCCCTCCTTATGCGTCTGCTTGCCAATGTGGGCAAACTGCTGAGTGCGTGTTGAACATCACCCTTTAAACCTGATCAGGAATTGTTTTTTCTCATGGTATGGTGGGTGATTAGCAGTGCTTTGGAAGTGTCTGATATACAATGGTGAAACAAGATATATTAAAGAGACTTTCACGGAGAAGGATTAGAGGACAACACATCTGTTTCAAGAAGGCAGGCAGCAGCCATCATATGGATCACACAAAGCGTACAGTGTATTATTTAGCCATTTAGTTCTGCTGCCAGCATGGACCCCAGGGACGAGGATAGAATAAGGGATTGACAGGCAGCCTGATCATTAGACATCAACTTTCTGTCTTGCTCAGCTCCCTTTTCCCTCAAGTGTAAACTCATTCATTTCTGGTGGGTTTTTTAAAGCAAAAACTCTAAATCCTAGATGTGAGTGCGCACAAAAAATGTAATACTTTGGTGTTCTTTGCAGGGAAATTTTCCCTTGCTTTGTGCCACAGGGTGTTTAGGGGTACTTAAACCCTTGGAGCTGGTAGTGATTGGGTTTCTTGGTCAAGAGGACTTTGACAAGATGCTTGCCAGTTTGAGAGCTCCTTGATTCACAATGCTGCCCACCTGCCTTTTAGAAACTGTATGCAGCAGAAGGCATGAGGCAATTACGCTGGTTTTTAGCCAGTGGTGTGCATCATGGGCTCAATCATATGCCGCCACTGAGTCAGCCAACAGTCTGACAGCTGCCCTAAAGCTGAACCAGGAGTTGTCCTCATCCATTGCTGGGCAGTTGGACAATTTGTGCCAGCACTAGATTGAGACTCAGAATTGATTCCACAATTACTTGCTTACCTTTGATCTATTGCTTCTTCTTGGAGTGACTTGTTCCATCTCAGGATTAACGGTGACATTTAAATGAAAGAATTCTACAGCTGGGGCCAGTTTATACAATATTATGTACCAAGAGCTATATTTTCAATTGACTCATTTAAAAATTTAAATTGAAACTGCAATTCACATAATAATGTCAGAGCCTCCACTCTCGTTATTCTTTATATTGGTTATGGCAAAAGATTTGCAGTGTTTGAATGCATAAGAAAATCCACTTTCAGTAATTATTTGAATTGAAAATGTGCTGACCCCAATCCTTATTTTTATAAACTGAAGCCAGCATTACTAGATTGGGAAATTGCTGCATATACTACTGCGTAAAACACTGGGTAATGAAGTGCAGGGGCTTGGGTTTTACTACAGCTTTTACTACAACAGGAATCAAACAACTGTGTTTTATCTCCTAATCCTTCCATCGATTTTCTCTGTTGATAGTGCCACGCAAGCAGAGAGTTTCAGGCTAGCTACCTCTAGTTTCTGATACATGATCTCTGCAGTGGTGCCCTTGAGCAAAGTTTATTATACTGCCTCTTCCAGCCAGCTCTATCGCAGGCCTGACTAACGGGATGGATGATGGAGTGTGACACAGCTCACCTGTTTAAATCGCCTTTGTGGCGCTGCTCTTTCCCCAGGCTGGGATTTTTCTCTCTGCAGATACTGATGAGGCCCACACAATTTCGCTGTGAGAGTCATGTTTGATTAGAGAGATTGCTGAGTTGTTGACAAAACGCACATTATGCCAAATGGGTATTTTGTCCTCTGAGCCCACTTAAATAGGAGCATGTAGAATGGGAGAGAATGGAAGTGCTGTCCTTTGTGCAGCACCTGTGTTGGTGTTTCAGCACCATGGACAGCACCCACAGTGGAAACAAGGGCCAGGCTATGAGCTAAAGAAGAAGTGAGTGCATCATTTGTTATGGAGCGCTTCCATCACAGTACGATATACTTTATAATCACTGAGCATGACTTGCCTTTTCTCTGTAAAGGAATAGTTTACAGGAAATTGGCAAATTGCGTGTGTCACTGCCTCCCATGAGACCAGAGAGGCAAAACTCCCCCAGGAATCAGTGATTTCATCCTTATCTCTTTCCTCTGGCATCTGTTTTTTTCTCTTTCACACAAAGACACAAGACGGCCATCTCAAAAGTTTGTCCTTATTTACAATGCTCGCCTCACCAATCTCTCCCCCATATAGGATAAAATAACCTCCTTTGAAATAAAACAATTTGGCTCTCCGGATGAAGAGCAATACACAAATGCAAGGCATTGTTTCTGTTGTTATTTTGACTGTCCACATAATTACAAATGTACTGTGGGAATAATTTCATTTCCTGCTCCTTTTCAGTCCCCGGACATGGGTATTAATGAGGAATTGATTCACTATGGAGCTCTGGCCTGCTACAGAGATGTTGAATGCACTAGCAGCCAGTTATCTTCTCAGCTCTGTTGAGTCTGTTTACACAGGAGAGGCTGATCAACTAGACTCAAGGATAGGAGAGTCGACGTGACAGTAGTGTGCGGCACTGACTGGCTGACTGACTGCAGAGCATTTACAGATTCAATCGATATACAGGATCACACGGTGTTCTTTCTTTCATGTCTTTCTTTTGTTCCCTTTCTTGTTGTCTTTCATCATACTCTCTCCAACTGTTGTTTCTTTTGTCAACCTTATTGTCTGTTGTTCCTCTTTTACGTTCTTACTTCATCTTTTTTCTATCTATCTATCTATCTATCTATCTATCTATCTATCTTTCTGTGCTGTGGAGGCCGTTAAGCCTATGATTTAGAGGGATTCAGCCTTAGTTGTGGTTGCCTGGCTAAGAAATGGGGTGATGGTTCAGACTCAGGTGCTCTCTGACGCAGAGAGAAGAACAAGAAGAGGGAATGGTGTTGGTGGAAGAATGAGAGCCAGTACGAAAGGGGCAATCGACTCGATACTGAAAATACTGGGTAGAAGCTGTTGCAGAACAGGACTGGTGCAGAACAGGACTGGGGGGGTGGGGAATTAATAATTCTTTGTATTTGTCTGAACCTGCATGCAGAGTCAGATTTTGGTTCTGGTTTTGTTTTTAATGCAGAAAGTGTCTGATCTGTTATGGTTACTGTTAGTCAAAAGAAAAATAAATTGACTTTTGGATGCTGTCCTGTGATTATATGAACCTTGTGGTCTCTAATTATATTGTTCCATGTCAAGCTCCACTTTTTTCTCACAAAAAACCCCCCATAAAACTGATGAAAATGTGCAGAAGATGCCAGATCATTGAAAGGAGAATGACTGCTCATTCTATTTTAAGAACTAGCTTGGATTTCTTATTTATGACTGACTGCTGCGCAAAAAGAGAGCTCTATGAAGCAGGCTGTGTTCGATCTGCATGCACGTAGGCCTGAGAGGTCAATGCCACTGACCAGCCATAGGGACGACGAGACGTGAGACGCTGCGATGCCGGTAAAGCCGTGAGGCAGACGCTCCTCAAACGGTCGCCATGGCAACGCAGATGGCCCCATCTCTCTGAATCAGTGTCCTCATTCATAACAGGGGTGGTTCAGTATGTGTGAGCTCTTTGACTGATCAGGGTCTGAGCAAGCAAATGCTGAGAAGTCCTCCCTCACTCAAATCAGCTGAGTGATGATCTGCACGTGAGCAGGCCGGCGCCGCACGTGAGGACGCTGCTGCACAGCCTGCTCATGTTATGATGGGGAAGGATATGGAGTAGAGACTGTGTGCATGGGTCTAAGTCTCTGTATATGCACGTGTATATGCATTATCTATGCATTCAGTGTTGCGCCTGTCTTAGTGTGTGAGTGAGTGCATGTATACGTGTGTGCATTTGTCTCTGTGTGCGTTTTCGGAGAATGACAGAGAATGAGATACAGACAAGAAACAGAAAGGACATCAATATGTGTTTGTGTATGTAGTGTGGTGTGTGTGTTGTGTGGCAGCGTTGGCCAAGCATTTGCTCCACTTTATGATTTCTGCCATTTCCCCTGCTGCTTCTCGGTCACAGATGAGCTCATCCAATATTTAGAACATCACTCACCCCCGCCTGGATCAGTGTTCCCTGATCACAGCCAGCCGGCTCCCTGAGCCGGACAACTACAATCCCCCAGATACTCTCTTTCTCTCTCTCTCTCTTCTCTCGCTCTTGCTCTCTGCTCTCTCTCTCTCACTCTCCATCTCTATCTCATTTTCTCCCTCTCTCACACCCACAGATGCAGAAAAGCATATAAATATAGATGTAAGCTTTGCGGCTCATGCTGCACAACACACACAGGCTGATCATTTACAGGCAGAGCAGATCTCTCTCACAGCTACAGAAGCTCTCGCTCTCTCCTCAGCCTCAGCATGAAGCCAACATGACACAGTTAAATAAAGCTCGTTTTTTCTCATTCCATACAACACGACAATAATGTATTCCACCAGCTGAACAGGTAGTACCCACTTTGGATGCCATTCCCGCCTTATAACCCTCCAAACACGTTATGCCCCTAATCGAAAAAGCCTTTTTACATGGAGCCACACATTGAAATGAGGGAGGCTGATACACTATGTGTCTCCATGGCAACTGTGCTTGGAAGCCATGCTGAGCAGAAGGGGGGTTTAGGGAGTTGGGGGGGTGCTTTGGAGTGTGTGCGCTCTTTGTGATCGTGCATAATCACGCCGAACAAGTATCACAAACCTTGCCAGCGTCTCTCGTCAATACTTCAAAAGACAACGCGGGGCTGTGGAGAGACGTTCTCAAGTCTCCATGTTGTTTATACGCTGGCATTTTAAAGCAAGCCAGCTGATTAGATAAAAGATGTTTTTCGTCCATTGTCAGGGGTATGGCAAATAAAGAAGAAAATGCCAACACATTAAGGTTTCTGGTGAGTCAGTATTTGCAGTGGTACAGCCACTTTTCATTTTTGCTTTTCCTTTGTATCATTAAGAAACCTGCATTAATGGCAACCCTTACAACCATTATGATTCCGTTGAGATGCCTTTATCCTATAATACAGTTATTTCCTCTCCTGGAAGTGCCATTATCCAGAATGAGATCGCCTCAGTGCTCAGGACAAGGCTTTTTTTGTGACATGTGGCAGCTCTGAGGACCTTAAGAGGCCAATGGAGCTAGAACAATCTTTCGTAGCACTTTCTTTACTGAGGTTGCTGTAATGGTGAAAACACTGTTCCTGATCAATGCCACAATTCCAGAGTCTAGCACTCACTTGGGTGCAAACCCAAGTGAGTGCATCTGCAGAAAGCCAGATGCCATAGTCTTCTTTAACATCTTCAGTAAACTTTTACAACCATTTAGATGCACTCCGCTCTGACCCGACAATGCCGTCAGTGAAGAAACGCATGAAAATCATCACGCACAACTCTTATGTTTTCCATCATTAATTATTGGAAACACTGCAGCATGGATTGTGGGATGCTTTTTGGTGCAGCAGGGTGGCTTAGTAAGTAGGGAGACTGATCCTTGTTGAATTCCTATGTCAGCAAACTGCTGAAGTGTCCTTGAGCAAGACACTGAATCCTTCTGAGCTTCAGGGACGGCCCTGTGCTCAGATTTCCAAGGGGTTGGCGCAAATGAGAAAACAATTTCCTGAGGGGATCAATGAAGTATTACATCATTGTTATTGCATAAGTGGTTCCTCTATTTCCAGCCCACCATATATAAATATCTTATATAGCATGTGCAATTACTGTAAATTGATTTGTATGTCCACTTCATGCACTTATGTTTCTTTTTTCATGCATACATGCATGGGAGACATCACATGTGCTGTCTGTGTGGATATTCCTTGTGTCTCCTATGTATTGTTGTGAGCTGTAATTGGCTGCTCCTGTTAGGTGTGTATTATGTAATAGGCCCCAGTATGGAGTCTGTGATGTCACATCTGAACGCGTGCAGTCACCGCCAGCGGGGATGGAGAGCAGGAAGAAGGGATTCATTCTGCTCCAGTGGCCTCTCAAGATTCATCTGCACACAGAAAGAGAGAGGGATGGGGTGGTGAAGGAGAGGGGAGAAAGAGATAGCGAGGGAGAAAGAGAGAGAGGGAGGGAGAGGGAAATGAAAAACGCTGTGAGTGAGAGCGGAAGGACTGATGAAAAAGCAAATATGGTGCAGGCTTGGAAAAGTGGAGGAGAGCTCTCACGGGAGGAGGGCGAGGAGAAAAGGGGGGGAATCGGAGATCAAGGACAGAGAGCGGGACGAGGAGGAACAAATATGCATGAAGGAATAACTGAAGCCACACTCCGCAGTCTGTCATGTGTAAGAGTCTATATTTCCTCCGCTCCGTTGAGTCTCGCCTTTTCTGACTGATTCGTCCAGATAGGAGAGGCAAACAGCGGCACATTTCCATACACTGTCCGCCTGGTCTTGCAGGCACACTCAGGTGAACCGTGTGTCTGTTTGGGACCTGATCATGTCACATTTTCCCTCGCACGTTTTTTCAGACACGTCTCATTTACTTACCTGTGCTTACATCCCGAATGCGCGTACATCTAAGTACAGCCTTGTTTCGCTGTCATACTTGATTGGTCATGGCGAGGCGTCGCTACACGTGAGCAGCAAGCTTTAGAGGCCCACAGTCCCCCCTCCGTCCCGACTACAAGGACATGCTGGATGCCAGACTTTCACATCTTTTTCTGATGAATAAAATTCTTGAGCCAACGTCTTGATAGGTATTTACAGTGACAATATATTTATTCATTAAAGCTATTCTCTGAATTAGTATTTTTCTCTCCACAGAGCAATAAAAGGATTTCGTGCATTCCATGACAAATATTATGACTAAACCTAAAAAATTAAAATCTTGTTTAGCACAAAAATTGAATGACTGAAAGTCACAAGGGGGCTACAGGCTGTATATTAATATATTCCTTATTTAAGTAAGCATCTGTAAGCAGCATCATATATTCATAGAACCCCAAAACTGATTATATTCTATTTTATTCCTTTTATTATTTCTAATGTTTCTTCTGTGCAGCACTTTATTGCTTATTTTTTTGTGTGCGCTTATATGACTTTTTTATTTTTTCCTCAAGAAATCATATTGTTATGCTTGTGCAGTAATCTGATTTACCCACTGGGATCAATAAAGTTTCAGCTATCTAAATAAAGCCTTTGCTTTCATCTCATCTTGCATTCTTCATGTATTCAATGCATACAGGCGCAGTTAGCAAATGGGATGTCGCTGTGAAAGTGTGACCATAGAGGTCTCTAATAAAATACCAAACGTCAGCTCTTGTTTGCAAGCACATACACACACACAAACACACATACACACACACATACACACAGGCAGGCAGCCAGGCATGCACTCTCTTCCTGTCTTCACAAACACCCGCCAATTAGTCACAACTGCTACAATCACACGCAACCTGACTTTCCCCCCACTTTCATCCCTTTGTTTATTTCAAAGTCCTCGCAGCATGTTTCCGGGCCACACTGTTCTATGACAACGCGAGCGTACAAAGAAGCAACAAAACTACTTATATTGAGTAAAAGCAGCCACGCTTTAGCTGTTTTCAATACATGAGAGGCATCCGCAAACAGAGCAAATCCCCTCATCCCCGGGGACAGCCAGCGTTGTAATGTGGAGACCGAGAGAAAAGAGCAGCAAAGATGGAGGCAAAAACAAGAAGGAGGAGGGGGGTGACTCGTATTCATGTTTTTTGTGATGCGAGGTCAGGGGGAAGGATGTAAGCGCCACTTTTCTGCCCAGCGTCGCGACCTTTAACAGATCACACACACACATGCTGGGCGCGCACATCCAGCCGAATCCCCACCGCTGATAAGCGAGCGCAAATATCCCAAAGTTGCTGACTCCAGCCGGGCTTTGGAGATTATGTGTTCCCAAGTGCACGAGAACTGTTTATCTTGCGCGCTGAATTTTCACCACACGCCCTTCGCTCACTTGTCTCGGGCTGGCTCGTTGACGCGGAGGGCAGATGTAGAAGACGACATTGAGCGATGACAGCGGGTTATTTGGACTAACGGCGGCTTGGTTTGGATGGTA
>OMLF01016848.1:29372-40738 GCA_900302615.1 Holocentrus rufus | reverse complement strand
GGGGGGTGGGGGATGAAACCAGACAAGGCTGGGCCAGCGTGTTATCTGGGCAGGGAAGCGGTGAGAGCAGAGCCTCAGGTACGGGCTGTCTGCTAAGGGGAACAGACAGCCGAGGCGATGTTCGGCATACTGAGGCGTCGCTCTGCCAGAGGCGGGGAGGAAATGTCAGGTGGATCCTATATTCACACGCGCACACTCAGATGCACAAACACATGCACACAGCGAAACAAACTTGTCAGCAAGAAATACCGACAGGGCTGCTCTGGAGGACTATTCTGTGCTTTGTACAAGGCTGCTGAACACAGATAATATGGCTGCTCTAGGGAGACATGTTCCATGGTTAGTGGCTCTGAATTACAGCTTCCTGTGTAATTAGGTTATAGTACGTGGGCTGGCTGCTTATAAGGACCAAAGGTAGACCCGACTCCCACATACTATGAATAGCTAATCCTCCAAATCCTTTGTGTGACGGGTCCAAACAACAAGTAGTATGATGATATGCTGCTATTCTATAACTCCACTGAAGGATGTCACATTGTGCTGGAAAGTTAGCAGGCTATATTTTCCCCTCAAAGCCTCTGCGTGACAGATGTGGGAGGAAATGGGAGGGTGTCAAGTTCCAGTGTTGTGATGGTTTTGATTTTTTTTTTTTTTTTTTTTTTTTTCACCCTTTGAATGGGAGGTGATACAGAGGAGAGGTGATTGGCTTTCTGGTGTTGGCTCGGCGCAGGTATCGTGTTCAGGGTGACATAGCGGCAGAGGAAGGGTTGTTATGTAATCCTCGCGGCAGGCTGGGGAACGCAGCGTCAACTCAGCTGGAGGCCCAGGGCATTATGGTCCACAGCAGGAGTCATGGGCCTCTGAACAGAAGCGATTGTGTTTCCTCCATATGATGAGATATTGATTTTTTTTTTTATGTCATTCATGAAGGATATATTGTTTGTTTTAGGATCTCATAGCTTCTTGTCACCCCTGGAGCTCAAATTTTCCATTAAATTACCCTTAAGAAGTTTCAAAGTTAGAAAAGACTATTTTTCCACAACAATGTCACATACATATTTCATATCTGCAAATTGCAGCACTTTATTGAAACTACATCACAGTTTTAGTGTGATGTTTTGGTGATTTTTGAGCAAAATATGTCTTGTGCATCATTTTATACACATTTCCCTGTAATTCAGCAGGACGTATTTGGAAATCTTGGGATCTCCGTTTGAATTTGAAATGAAGTTATGTGGGTTCGAACAAAGCTTTTTTATGCAGTATTGGAAATGGCGGAGTTGAAGATAAAGGAAAATTCCACCGTCTCATATTTGCGAAGTTCATTGTGCTCCAGAATTATTTTATGAAGAAGTGTTGTAATACACTTTTTTGGTTTCACCACTTTATCCCAAACTTTCTCACCTTCATCCACCTCAGTTAGTGGTTTCATGCATTTCTCGAAGTGACAGCCCCTGGAGAGCAGGTGTGAACTTGTGGCATCCAGCTGTGGCTTATATGTGTAGGTGGAGAGAGTGATAGCATCGTACAAGCAAGGCAGTGAGAGACTCTCCAGGCGAGATAAAGTGAGAGTCACACCTCATGCTCAAAATCCTTGTGGCTGCATTGCATTCTGGTCCGTTGAGGCTGCTGATATCTCTGCCTCCTGTACGATGGATTTCTCCCTGTATGTTTATTGGATGTTGGTGCAAAATGATCAATCCTCGATTCCGATGCCATGACATTTACCTTTGTTGTTAAACTGTATGGTAGCTGCACTGGAAGTACCCGGACATAACGGCAAATTGTCACATGCATTTGTACATTTGGCCAGTTGACCACAGAAATAAGAAAAACATACCACAAAACAACTAGATGAGCCCAGAAAGGCAAAGTGTGTGGTGGATTTCCCTTTAAGAACTGTTTTCCTTTTTATCTCGCGCCTCTGGAAAAGCCAAAATTAAGACGGTGCTTCACAAGACCGGAGGTTTTATTTATGAGCGTGTGGAAGGTGCATTTTCCCCACTGGTGGCAGAGGCAAGTTGTTTTTTGCATTGGCACAGCATCCGTGAGCATTAGGAGGGCATTTGAATTAGTCTGAATGGGATTGGGGGAAGCAGTCACCATGGAAACCGGTTGATTTTTGTTCCCCGGCCGGTTCCTGAGTCAGAAGCCCAGGCAGCCGTTACAGCTTTGCTACCAGTTGGTCATGTTTACATTCATATCTCTGATGACAAACCAAAAGTGCATCGCTGTTGTTTTGTTCAGTGTTGTGAAACACCTGCGCTGTGAAATACATTTCTATCTAAATGCATTTCTATTTAAATGTATTGTATATGTACTATATATAGGAATTTATACATAACACAAGACAACATGACCAGTATTATGTTAGTGAATGAAGAATCTGTTCTATTCTATATAATACTATACTATACTATATGATTCTATTTTGTACTATACTATACTATTCTATATCATACTATACTATTTTATCTTTCTTTCTATCTATCTATCTATCTATCTATCCACATACTGTAGATATTCAGTAACAAAAATATTCATAATAAAAACAGAATGAAAGCAGGATTATTGAACCATTTAGTGAGCACTGGCAGATGCTTGGCAGTTTGGTTTTTATTCACCCCTTCAGACAGATTGTTATCATGTGGCCAGGCCATCAGCCCCATGCAGTTCACATGTGTTTGGCCCATATGGACTTATTTAACCATTTCTAACCCTCCCTCCTCCAACTCTCCTCCTCCTCCTCGCCTATCTCCCTCCTCCCTTTTTCCTTCACTGCTTTGTCTGTTTTCATTTGGTCACCATCAATGTCTTCTACTTTTCCTGATTTTCCTTTATTTCCCCCTTTCAACTGATCAGTCTTCCTTTTTCTGTTCTGCCTCAGTCTTTGTCTGGGAGTCTGATGGAAGCGTGGTGTCAGCAGTAGTGCTCCTGGGTAGTGGAGGGGCGAGGGGGAGCAATGATTTATTTTAACAGAGCCAGCAGTTCTGATATAGTGGTCCTCTTGGCTCTGAGCAGAGAAGCTCCATCTCTGTCACTGACTTGGCACGCACACATTTACACAAACACACACATGCCATACAGTACTGGTGAGGACCTTGCCTTTATTATATGCATTCCTTAACCCCTAACTCTCATCCTAATCTGCACCTCTAAAATGTCAAAAACTCAAACTGGTTTGCACAAGAATAGAAATAAACGAACGCACACACACTCTGGGGTTGTACTGCATCTCTCAGCACTTTGCACTTGCCTTTTTGTCCGTGACTGTCAGTTGCTGGGGCCGGACAAGGTCTGTGGGGCACAGGCATCACTCACCTGACTCTACTGGGTGAAATCACCACTCACACTCTGACACCTGACTGTTAGCATTAGCCTGACCGGCCGAACTCACTTCTCCTCATCCTGACGCAGCACACAAGGGCGATAAGGAATTTCACAGCATAGTCACGTTAGATGTGACCGTGTGAACATTTGGCAGTGATTACATGCATATTTACATAGGGATTTAGACTAATTCTATGAGATTTGAGGTTTTGGGCATGGCTGCATGCACACACATTAGTGGAGTTTCATTCCAAAACGAGATATCCACCAAATTAAGATAAAACAAGTTAAGTTTCTCACAAAGTAGTGGCATTTTTTAAAATAAAATCACCTGTATTTTTTGTTTTTTCACATAAACACTTATTTTTCAAGAGGGGTATGGAGTGCTTTGAAAAGCCATTAACTTACACCCATGCATGCACATTGAATGCATGATGTATCAGTATGAGCATGTTCTCTTGTCCCTGGCTTGATGTATGCGTGGGACTGTGGCCTTTACCAGCAGCTGTAGGTCACATTTGCATCTCACATAGAATGCTCTTTGTATTCTGATCCTCTGCCTTCCATGCTCATATCCACAACATCAGTGTGTGTGCATATGTGTGTGTGTATACCCGAAGAGGAAAGCCCTGTCTCTCTGTTGGGGTCCAGCAGGGGGCCCAGCCTTTACTTTTCTGCTCCCAGGGCTTCATGAACACAGACCATTTCACTCGAGTTGCTCCCAGCCAGAGATTGGAATGATGAATTATGTAATAAACATGCAGTATACCCTCCAACACACACAAACAGGGTTGGGCAGAGTGCTTTGAAAAAATACATAGTGCCTGAACACTAAAGACTGGTCTTGATGTAATCAGTAATGTATTCCATTACGATTTTGAAAAAAAAAAAAAAAAAAACTTATTCAGATTACATTTAGAATACATTTTGAAAAAGCATGATGAGCTGCTTCTTGTAAAATAATCTTAGCTAATCTTGATAATTTGGTTTATACTATTTAAACAATTTGTTGCAACCCCTCTGTAGCGTCTTGCTGTTCTTATTAAAGATGCACAATGCAAAATTGCTAAGAGCTAGTAAGCATTGTTATATAATTTATCAGTTGAGCTAATGATCAAATCATTATGGATTGTTTATCCTCATGCTTATTATATTTTTTCCGTTTGTCTTTGTTTTGTTTTTTTTGCTGTTGATCCGACACAGCATCATTTAAACTGATCCCCAGCAAGTTTGCATAATGCACCTTTAATTAATATGTAAAGTATTCCCCTCAAAATGTTTAAAATAACTGTAATCTGAAAACAGTGTTTCAAGATGTAAAATGGGCTGAAGACACTTTATTTCTGTATTGTGAATATGTACTGCCATTACTTTTGTTCTGTTACTTCACAACCTGACAGTTCAGATTCAGATGTTGCTTCATCTTTGCTCTGTTTTTCTTCACATATTCAAAATTAATATCTGAAGAGTTTCACTCCAATATGACATCCGCTATTTGAAAAATGTTCTGCCTGATTTTACAAAACGGCTGCTGGCATAAAAGAAAAAACAATTACGGGTGACTATTAAAGCAAACAGTCATTAGTGGATTTTGCTCGTAATATAGTTTTGATTTTGGCTGGCGGACCAGCATTTGTTTTTCAAAATGGAGACACTGGACAGCAATTTGGCTTGAATCCCATTCATTCCTGACCTCTCTCTCCGTCTCCCTCTCTCTCATCCTTAATTGTGTCCGGTATGTAAAAAGGTTGTTTTGGCCCGTTTCCAGCCCTGCAGGTGCTTTCACCTCTCTCTCCGCTGAGCTTTGGATGATTTAGCTGTGGCGGGGACAGTAACCCGGGCCTGCTGATGGGTGAAGGGTGTCAGCAGTCACCTGGCTGCACCACATGCTGCTTCCCCTCAGCTGGATATGGGCGGCGAGCGGTGGAAGGAAGTCCGGCCAGATTTGTAACTACCCTGGCATCTCCCTGACTCTGGCTGGCCTGGCAGTGCCTGGTGCCACTGGACAGGCGAGTGGGTCCCCCTCTGGGTCGCAGCTGAGGGATAAAACTGGGCATCGCTCGCTCTAAACGGCCAGCCAGCTTATCGGGATACAGCAGGCTTGGCCATCGCAAGCCACTAATCGACAAGGACTCTGAATTAGGCTGGGAATCATTCATCTTCAAGGAATAACACAAGATGCAGAAATGGCAGAAGTGCTTTATGAGTTTACACGCCATAGGGTTGCCACAGATCGAGGCTGATATGCAGGTTATAATGCTGACGGGGTCGTGATAAGAGTCTGGACTGTCAGCACAGTCCTTCTGCTTTAACCTCTAACCTAAATGTCCACACTGCCAGGCGGACTCACATCCCCCGTCGCTCTGACAAGCCTTGTCCCAGCAGTGCAGTGAGTCACACCTGTACTGTCCTGCTGTTGGTAAATTTAGCCTGTTTCACACCTCTCTTTAGTGCTATTTTATTTTGCTCTGCAACGGCTGGGAAAAATACTACACGATGTGGGTCAGACTCGCAAGCTTTGAGTGCAACCTTCATTGCAACCATAGTAACCAGAGTTTCATTTGCTGTGAAGTGCAGACATGTAACCAAAGCAGTTTGGTCTGAAACGCATAACGCCTCTTTCTTCTGGTTTCACTGACAAGCAGTTCGGAGGAGATGCTTTAGCAGCCTCAAAAAACTGTGTTTTCATAGAGATAGTTCATTAAATAAAGATGTTTGTCATTCATTTTTGAGTGAGCTATAGTGCATGCATAGCAGAAAAAATAGAATTTTTACGAGATGAGTGACAGCGGTGAGGTTTTTTGCAGCGATGCCACGATGTTTGCTTTGACAAGGCTGCCGAACGCCTCTGACTAACTGTCGAAAAAACGTGAAGAATTCCACAAAGTGTCAAAGATCTGCAGTGATTGACTAGAAACGGTTCATCTCAGCCGGTCGTTACTAGCCATTACGCTTTCCCCAAGTGAGCAGTCTCCCTATACATCAGATCATCTCTGATCTAACAGAATTTCAAGGTCTTTGCTGTGTTTCCCACTGCTTTTGCTTTGTGGCGGGAAATCGATGCCTACTTTGAACAGGACCGAAACGTGGATGCCCGCCTCGCCATGTCAAAACAGTCAATCACTGCTCGGAGATGTGCCCTTGCTATGCAAATGGCAACGGGAGGCTGATTGGTTGCTCATTAGGCTGCAAAAGGAAACTGAGAGATTGCCTCACATCGCAAAGGGAGAACAAACATGTGAGACTCAGCCTTTGCCTAACGGGTCGGTTTAAAGCACACAGCTCTGCCTGCTCTCGGCCAGATTTGAGCGAGCACCGGCGCGGCTCTGCAGCCGGTCGGGTTTGTGTGTCGAGGGCTGAGGAGATGCACAGGGAGCTGCAGAGCACATGGCTTTGGGTGCTCTCTCTCTCTTTCTCTCCTCTCTTCCCCCAACCAGATCCTTTCTTCTCTCCCCTCTTCTCCTCCACACTCTCTCCCTTTTCATCATTTAGTCATCAGGATGTGCTTCAGCTCTCCGCCTCAGGAGGCTAAAAATGGCAACCACCTCTGAGTAGCTGCTCAGTTCGAGGCGGATTTTACCAGACCTGAGCAAAGTAAAGCGCAGCAGCTCAGCTAGAAAATATCCCCGTTCACTCGCCGGCCTTTTTTTCAGATGTATCGCTGCGTTCTGCGTTGTTTACTTTTGTTAAAGAGGGTCTCTGGAGGGCCTGGATGACCTTTTCGCGGGAGACATTTGTCTCTTCGGATCTGGGCTCATTACAGCTAACGAGAGGGAGATTCTCCACCCGCACCACTCTGCTTCATTAAGATGAGCAGTCAATGCTATTGATTTCACACGGCTGGGGCAAAAGAAAAACTCCGCAGAGGAGTATTTGTGGCTGTGTGTGTATGTGTGTGCGCTGTTATAGATCTATAATTAATTGATTGTTGATTCACCCTTTCTCACCCATTTCAACCGGCGCCAGATAGAACATCATGTTACTTGTACGTGTTTTGCTAACCACTTTAAGCTCTCATTTCCTTCATTTCTCTTCTGTTCTCTTCTGTTCTGCTCTCTTCTCTTCTCTTCTCTTCTCTTCTCTTCTCACCTCTCCTCTCTTAATGCAAGCTAGCCAACTTAAGTGCTGCACTAGGCTTTCTTCCTTCATCCACCTACTTCTCTTAGGCACTTCCCTAGAGAAAGCTCAGGTACAAGATTAGATATTAATTCTTTCTCTCTCTCCACTCTCTTTCCCCTTCGCTGGCTTTGTACCTCGCTCCAAAAGCATGGCATTAAAAAACACTAGCTCACTCTCCATGCCCTGGCATACCAGGAGCAATCAGTCGGAACAGGCCTTTAATGAGCTGGTGTATTAGCCTGGCTTAAATGCATTGTTTTCATTATGACGGCACGTGGACCTAAATGTGTCCCTCCAATATTAATGGAGAGCGATATTCCCAGTCACATTCTCCTCCAAGTGCTACTGGGGCTCGGATTTGAGCGGGAGGAAGAGAGGGAGATCAAAACAAGCCACAACAGAGGAGGAATACCGTCTCTGCTCTGTGTAACTGCCCCCTTGTCAAATAAAATGTAATTAAATCTGGATCTTATAAGGCCCTGTTGGATGGCATTTTGGAGCACTAAAGGGTTATTGACTGATTTAGCAAGCTAGGTCTTTCCAGGGTTCCCCTTACCCCTGTTTGCCGTGGCGCTACATTGTACTTCAATAGAGGCTTTGGGAAAATTCACTTCAGTTCAATCCATTCCAGTGATATAAAATGCAGACTAGGACTTACTGTTCCAAAAAGCTTTTTTTTCTGAGATGGCAAGCTAATCCAGCATTTAATTGTTAATTTTGCATGATTTTTTTTCTGTTCTCTTTCTGCATTCTGCCAGCCTGCCTCCTAAACGACAGTGTTCTCTCTCTGCCCAATTATACTAAGAGCCTGATACTCGCTGAGAGCCAGTCGTACGGGCTTACAGAGGATCAGCGCAAACTGGCAGCAGAAGTGACTCTCAGTGCTCTGTGGCTGCGCGCGCGTGTCGGTGTGCGCGCGTGCCCGTGGGTGAGTGTGTGTGAGTGTCTTTGGCGCTGGGGGTGGCACTGTTGTTGGCATGGATCAGCGTGAGAGATTTACAGCTGAAGGCAATCCTGCATGGCTGTCTGTCCAATCTGTTTCCGTGGTAACCGTTGCATTTCTGAAACCCGTCACAGGATGAAAAATAAATCACTCACTGCTCAGCAGCCCCAAAATGAGACACAAGATATTATTATTGACGAGATTGGACCATATGCATGCAGCTCACATCCAAGATAATTTGAAACAGCAAAGTTTGAAAATTGCTTTTCCTGATACAGAATGGAGGAGGGACTGAAAGTAATAGAGTGAGAGAGAGAGAGAGAAAGAAAGAGAGAGAGATGAGAATAGAGCAGGAAGAAAACAGCACAACAGAGAAATCTATGCTATCGGGCTTCAGAAGCGGAACTGGGGTGTGTAAATATTCGTAAATAAACCTCATTAATATTGTATCATAATTACATTTGTGTCTCGCTTTTAATTAAATCATCACATTTGTTTCCTGTAGAGAAATCACGCTGAAAAGCGATGTATTCAGGACACATAGGGGGGATTTATTGAGCCCTTTGTAAAAATTGTGCCAAAGTGCCCAATTGGGTATAATTCATAGTGCATTGTGGTTAGTGCTGGAGCACATGTTGTTCAGATGTTCAGGGAAAAAAACTGTTTCAGTTGCTTTTCTGAGGATGTTTAGTTGATGTTCATTTGGTATTCATCTGCTCAGCACCTGCATTTAGTAACAGAACAGGCACTTTGACATGCAGTTCCTCTGTGGTGCATAGATTTTAAATGTCATACCTTGTTTATTCTGTCCCCATGGAGTCCTTTCAAAACATCATTAGCGTGTACTATGTAAATAATGTAGTAACTGATTCCATACCAAGGACCTCAAAGGGTTAACACTTCAAACAGGCATTTGTACAGTAGAAATGTCTGTTTCTAGGATACTGTACTGTATTACTGAAACAAGGAAGAGACCCGAGTTCATCCTCCGCCTCTCTCTCGACTTTGTATTATGCAAAAATGTTCCTCTCAACCATGTAAGATGTGGTTATATATATTTATTCACATTCAAAATGCTGTTTCATGGCATACTTTGTTTTTTTTTTTAATGAAAAATCCAATTTGCAATCCACAAATATATGTCTCTCTTGCTTCTGTTGCCAGCTGAAGGTGATAAATCAACAAATGGATTTTAGCATAGTTCAGTGCAGAGGCGTAATGTGGTTCATGCTGTATGAATCCTCCAGGGCTATGAATCATAACATTTGATTTTGAGCCACAACATAAAGCCAAGACATAAATCAGACAAGTAAACGCGTCTAAATAGAAGTGTGAGATTAGGGGGGGGAGTAATTTCTCCCGACGAAGCAATCAGGTGTTGTTTATGTAATATATTACATTATAGATGAAGTGGTGGAAAAGCCTGTTTGTTTCTGGTGAAAGATTCATTCAAAAACACATTCATCCTGAGGGCTTTGTAAGCTTTGAAGCACACTCTGAAAAATCTTCAAACACACAGGTTTTTTGATATATTATTCTTGAACATATGCTGCACATGAGCATTATGCGTGTGTATCTTAACCTCTTCAACTGTGCCGCACCCATGGGTGGGTTTGTCATCGCTGTGCAGCAGAGCTTTGTTCAAACCCACAGAACTTTATTTTAAATTCTCGTGGAGCTCCCAGGCATTCCAAAGATCCCAAATATGTCCTGCTGGATTCCAGGGAAATGCGTATAAAATGATGCACAAGACATGTAGATATTTTCTATGTGATGTAATGCTGCAGCCATAAAACAATCTTGGCTTTGAATATTTCACTCAATATAAGTGTGATGTAGCTTCAGTGAAGTGCTGCAACCAGCAGATACACAATATATATATGACATTGTGGTACATTATGGGAAAAAATGTGTTTTCTAACTTTATAGCTACTTAAGGGGAAATTTAATGGAAAATCACACAGGGTAAAACTTGCACCTGATCTGTCTGTAATCGTAACACTTTCTCTTTCCTGCAGATGGTGCTCCACTGAGTGAGCTGTCTTGGTCGTCGTCCCTGGCTGTGGTGGCCATCTCCTTCTCGGGCCTCTTCACCTTTGTCTTCCTCATGCTGGCCTGCCTCTGCTGCAAGAAGGGCAACATCGGCTTCAAGGTGGGCCTCTCGCACACAAACACACTCAAACACGCAGAGAATTGTATCCCATTGGTGCTCGGCTTGCATATAAAATATGAAAACTGCATAGCAAAAAGACAGACTGGTGCACTTGAGCACCCCACACACACACACATACACCTGTGCACCTACACACATACACACACTCATTATGTCATATCAAGTTTTCATGGATTCATGCATAGTAATATGCGCTCCAAATCTCTTTGCCCAGAAGCGTTACTGCAAATGGCCTGAACATGGAAATTTCCCCACAGCCTCTCATTACATGTCTATTATATCCAGTGCTCCAGCTCTTCAGCCACTCATACTTTGCAAAAATGTTGATGGGAAGTAGGCGGGGGAGCAGACAAAGGTGGACGAGGCTGTTTTTTTAGAGCAGTGGGAGGCCTGCGGCTTTTCAGAGCCGTCTTGCCCCCGTCATCAACTGGCGGCGTTGAGTTGAGTGTGCAGGCCCCGTTTCTGAGCAGCACCCCAGAAATGGGTCACGGCACCGGAGAAAATAGGACAACGAACAAGGAAGATAGCGCCCGTGTGTGTGTGTGTGTATGTGTGTGCATGCGTACGTGGGAGGAATGCTAGAGATTGTGCACATCACTGCGAAACTGCTGGAATATATGTCTGTGTGTGTGTGTGTGTGTGTGTGTGTGTTTGTGTGTGTGTGTGCGTGTGTGTGCTCACATGAGGTCCCAGTCCAGCTGAGCTTTCTCTATGTCATCCATGATGGCCTGCAGCCGTCGTTTAAACCTGGGCTCAAACCTCACGTCATCCTCTAAGACAAGAATCCTCTGCAGGCCGCGT
>OMLF01016848.1:5248-27284 GCA_900302615.1 Holocentrus rufus | reverse complement strand
CATCTTTCTCTCTGACTCTCTCCCACATGAGAAGACCACAGGAGAGGCTGGCCTGGAACTGGGAGATAGCGCTCCTCCCTCTTCCTCCCCCCCTCCTCTCTCTCTCTCTCTCTCTCTCTCTTTCTCCATCCCTCTTCCTCTCCCTCCATCCCTCCATCCCCAACAATCCCGGGGACAGTCAGTGGTCAGCTACAAAGCTCTTCCTCCTCCCTGCGCTCAACAATGAGACTCTCTCTGCAGAACGATGGCTTTGCTGTGGGCACTCTGCCTGGCACCGCCAACCTGCTGCTGCCTTGCGCCCATCACACCCGCTTGCCCCCCCTCCATCCCCATCCCGGGGACCTTTGTGTGTGAGTGCTTGCGAAAGAGAGAGAGAGAGAGAGAGAAGGGAGAGAGAGAGAGGTCTGCAGAGGTTGAGATGCTGAAACCAGGGCAGAGGGCATATTTTGAGCCCAAGGCATTTGAGACCCTTTCCTTTGAACGGGAAACATGTCATCCTCACCAGTGGACTCTGAGGCGAGGTAAGATGGATGGAGATGCTGCGGGGGGTCACAGTGCCAAATGTATTGACGATTTTAAATGCAGAGGCTTGGGCTGTTTATTCTACCAGTGGGCAGTCAATTGGTTCTAGTGCTGTTCAGTTCCTGGGAAAAGGCACTTAGAAGAAGAATGCAAATCACAAAATGTAAATATTTATACATGAGCAATATGGGAAGGAAATTGTTTGATATGAAAATAATGGTTTTCTCTAATTTATTTATGCCTTCTGTTCGTGTGAATGTATATTTTAGTAACCTTTCGGCATGTGAAAAGCACAGTATCTGAATATTTTAATGCATTTACCCTTCTTGTGTGTGAGAGCGCAGCATGTTTTCATAGCACTTACTGCAGAATGTATGGAATGTGCGTGATTATTTTTCTGTCTTTGTACACTCTGCAAATGCTGGTATGGTGTGTGTGTGTGTGTTTGTGCATGTGTGTGTATGTGTGTGTGTGCGTGCGTGTGCATGTGACAGTATGTGCGAGAGGTCTGTGTCGTTGGTCCTGCGATGATGTGGAGAGTGAAAACACATGTTAAATGGGAGGGCGAGCAGGGCCGTGTGAAGATCTGAGGCAGAGGGAGGGTGTGTGTGCAAGTAGTTTGCGTGTGTATGTGTGTGTACGTAGGTGCGCGATGTACGTGCATGAGCGTGTGTGTGCGCGTGTGAATTCTTAGGGGGACAGGATGAAACGTGAAATGGAGGTGTTTGTGTTTTTAATGTGTGTGTGTGTGTGTGTGCGCATGTGCGTGCTTGTGTGTGAGTGCATATGTGTGTGGGTGTTGCAGAGGGCTACGACGGGTCACATTTTTCCATCGTTGGGACCCCATTGCTCCACGGCTCCCAACTAAGAGAGCTTTATCCTGACATCCGGTCTTTGGATCCGGCCAACTCCCTCCCCTCCTCTATCTCTTCTTCATCCTGCAGTGTGTCGCCACATTCACCAGGCATACGGGATCTTTCAGACGGCTTTGCCTCATGTAGCCCAGGCCTCATTGCAACACTCTAGCGTGCATCTCATCTCAACATAAGCAGTAACCCACGAGAGGCCGTGCATTGCAGAACAACTACTTTATTAGTTGTGCTAGAATTAGTGTAAAGCATGACCTCGAGTGCCTTATTGCTCTTAGTGCATGCTACTGCCATATAAAAAAACAATCAACCCTGATAGCTGTATTCTAATGGCAGATCTCCATTGTCAGTGACTTATACTCAATCAAGCTGACAATCAAGCTATCCGCTGCAGACACTAATGCCTCTATGGCTCTAAGTGTTGCAAAGACATATTGATCACTTTGCTGCTCTGGGCCATATGGGGCCTGTGCGTGCCAGAGCTGGATGAGATGCAAGGCTACAGCGCAGTAAATGAAGTAAAAAGTCTTAATCCCTCTTCACACTATAGATGGGTTGAGGTTAAACTCTTTGTCCAATCAGTTAAGGCTAAATTTACACTGAAACTGCCCTTCATTTATAATGACTGAACATTGATGCAGTCAAATATTTAAAAAAAAAAAAAAAAGAAAAAAAGTGAACATGAACTCAGCTCTTCATTCCAGGCTTCACCTTTGCGGAATTTCTCGCCGTTTAAATCATCGCTCTCCTCTGCAAACCTCCGGGATGAAGATAATCTTAGTGCTAATATTCTGCGGAGAAAACAGATTTGCTGTGTTTACCTTGTCCTGCTCCATCAGTCCCACAGCAACTCAGGGAGACGTCGAAGTAGGCCAGGACAGATTGCCTCAGCTCACTTCGGCTCTGCCTTGTGAAATGCTCTGAAGTGGCCAAGAACTAAGCCACACTATCATCAGTGTTATGTGTTTGTATGGCTACTCCATTTGTTTGGACCATTTCTCTATCCATACACAATGAGTATAAATACAGTCAAACATTATTCACATAGTTGATTATGATACCCATCACTGTGTTGCAGAACTGGTTATACTTCTACCTTGAATGCTCCTTGTGACAGCTTAGAAAAAAAGCCCTTGGGTGTTTAAATGACTACAATTGTATGCTTCGTAAAAATAACATTTCGAGGATGCTTTTGAGTCTGGTTCGGTCTGCCAAGCTTCATTTAGATGACGGCCGGTGTTTGTGTATGTTTGTGCACGTGTGCTCCAGGAGTTTGAGAATGTGGACGGGGAGGAGTACCATGCGGACCTGTCCACCTTGGCGTCGCCGGCCTCCCAGAGCGGCCCAGAGGTCTACATCCTGCCCCTCACCGAGGTCTCCTTACCGGTGGCCAAACAACCTGCACGATCAGGTAGGTCGCTCCTCATTCAGTTCAACAAAGTCCCATTACGGTTCAGTTGGGTTTAAACTTGCCCCCCCTCCACCTCCATTTGCAGTCGTTACGCTTACAAAAAAAGAAAAAAAAATCTTTGAAATCCCCCAGCTGCATTTAAAGAGATTTACGGATTTGCTTTGCTTTTCGAAAGGGATGAAATATAAGACGGTGTCAAAGGTAAAATAGGTGGCCAAGGAATATCCAAACGTGATATTGATTTTGACAGCTTTGTCAGTGCTTTGTGATTTGTGTCTTTAGTCTTTCATCGCAAAATGTGATGCAAACCTTGCAAGAGCTTGGTAAGCGTGCCAAAGGTTTACAAATGCGAGTGCTTTTCTAGGGTGTGAGAATAATGTAAGAGTGAGGGGAAGACTGTATGTCTGGCTTGAGTCAGAATCTGTCCCCAGAGTGAGTGACCAACGCCCTAACGCTGGCCTCGGTTGGCCGGGCCTCCACCTATCCCACAGTCCCCTGCTACCCTGAGCTCCAGCGTTGCGTCCCTACACAATGAACTCCGTGCTCTTCAACTCGGTCTCTTACTCTCTCGCTCACCCCAACTCTCTCCCACAAACATCTGCCTGTTGCATAATAGCGTCCAGGCGGCCAGCCTACACTACTGCTCCTTGGTATGTGAGGCATGCAAGAGCGCCAAACCCCGATGAGAATATCCCTCTTTCACCATGTCCCCTTCCCTCGCTCTATCTGGTTCCGCATGACAATGCTCACCGTTGTGCATTGATGCATATGGGGCTGATGGCGGTAGATTCAGCCTGATAAACTTTTGCCATTGGAGTGTGGTTGGACTTAATAGGTCGTGCCCACTCAGTTTGCCTAGAGGCTGGTCTGTCCCAACAATGTGCTCCGCTGTAGTAAGCATCAAAGCTCAAACACAAGTGGATGTGAAAGTTTGTTTGACACCATATGGCTATGAGGTTACCAGTCAGATACGCCAGTTGCAGTGTGGAAAAAAAAGGGGGCATGCTGCTCGGAGTTGGATAAAAGATGAGACCTTAACATGTGCCTCCTCTTCAGTGAATAACAGAAACCATATGGTATTGCATTAGTGGCAGAGGTCAGGAGTGTTACTGCGTGCTTCAGGAGGGCCTCACCCTGTGACATCACCAGAGGAACTTGTTTTTTCAAACTGAAGTGGGAGAAACGGGTTTATCTTTCTATCCATACCTTGCTCAAAAATCTCCATATACCTTTCCTACTATCTCTCTTATGTTTGGTGGCTGGTATTCCCTGCCATTTTGTTTTTTTCAGGGATTCAACTTCTTTCCCTCCCCAGTTTTACGGTCTCTAATGATTCCTGAGAAGTGAGGTAGATAGCCAGAGTAGTTAGGAGCTGTGAGTAAGTCTCATTGCCTTCAGCCAATATCTTCCCCCACCCCCACCCCCACCCTCCTCACTCCCCCTGCTGTGTAGTGGGGTTATTGATGGAGAGTGGAGTCTGTAGATAGGTGGAGTTCCCTAATGAGACACCCATACTGTAAGCACTTGGCTCAGTGCACCACCAGGTCCCCAAGACCCACCCTGATGCAGCTGCTCTGTGTTGCAGGCTGCACAGCGAAGAGTAATGGAGCTCACGCCCACTCACTGCACTCGCAGAGACGTGTGAAACGACATACATATATATCTAGGCAAGAAGAACTACAGCTCTTATGTTCGTGTACTCACGCACATATGCGAGGGTGTCCCAGCCGCAGCACATATTCCCGACACTTCCAGCGAGCAAAAATCACACTTTCGCGAATGCGCTGAGAAAAATAACACTGTCAGTTAAAACACGGCAAACCTCGAAATCCTCATCGTGCCGCCATTTCAATTTAAGCTGCGCAGCCGTGGGTATACCTCACAATTGAATTTGGGGGATTTTCCAAGGACAGCGCTTATGGCCCAGCACCTCACCAGAGACTGGACCGGGATGCACTGGACTGGAAGAAGATAATGGGAATTCCATTTGGCTCTGAGTGATTTAGCCGCTGTGCGCCTCGCTAAAGACTTCCTGCCCACCAGCCATTTAGCTAGACACATTCTTCAGATAGATGCTCAGCAGCGCACGGCTTAGGAGGGCCAGACAGTGCTGTCAAATGGAAATTGAGTTAGTGTACTGGCTGTAAAGAGAACCGAGAATTTACTACGCCAGTCGGATTATTTTCGTTTGTCACATTTGGCATTTGGAAAAAAAAAAGCCAATGAATGCACATAAATAAAAAAAAACTTGAATACATTTACAAGGAATTAACTTAATTTGTTTTCATCATGTATCTTTCTATTATCTTTCTGTCACCCCTCCAAATACCCAAGGACAAGAAAGAAAACATAATGGTGTAGGTAGGAACCATTGTTTGTCGCTGTTATTGTCACAGTTCAGTTCACTCCTATGTCATGTAGCTTGTGGATAATAGCCCCAGTGTGTGTGTACTAACTGGTCCTAACTGGTGCCATTCAGCCCCAGCAGATAAACAATGGCTATGATTCTGCTTAGGGCCCGAGAGTGCGTGAGCGGGCCTAAGGAATGACTAGTCTGGGGTAGGAGACAGGGGTGTCCAATATGGCCTCCACACAGTGACTGGCCTGTGTGGCAGTCTGGTGGGGGGGCGGCAGTGCAACAAAGCGCTGCCTGTCCGCCTCTACGCCTAGAATGTAAGTGTCATCGTGGGGGAGAGAGACAGAGAGAGGGCAAGGGGACGGCGGAGGGAGAGAGAGAGAGAGAGAGAGAGATGGCGAGGAGCGAGGGGAGGAAGGGCAGGACGGTGATGTTGCCGTCAGTCCCGTCTCGTCTGGCTGAGCTGGGACTGAGAGCGGGCGGTCGAGCGTGTTCAGCAGGAGGGGGGGCAGAGACACAGGTCATCAGTGGATGCTGACAGTGATATGCATTGGGGAGTTGGAGGACGGAGCCAGACAGACAGATCGGTGCCGGCAGTCGGCTTAATATAGAACAAAACTTCAGAGCAGAGTTTGTTTGGCTTAGTTTGAGACCATGGGTAACGTGCACTGGCATGTAAGGATATCTCATTTTGGGCAGGATTTATGACAATGGGATGGATTCTACAGGTGCCGCTTAAGAACATGGACATGGCGCGTATTCTTCTGTTGCCGGTGCTAAATGTCTCAGACTTAGAGGTAATTCTCAGGGAAAACAACATCATTATAGGTCCGATACCTGAGGATTTCTCATGATAAGCACTAACATGTCTCTTCCTCTCTCCCTTTCCTCCAGTCCAACTGCTGAAATCATCAGACCTCGGCCGGCACAGTCTTCTCTACCTAAAGGAGATCGGCAATGGCTGGTTCGGGAAGGTAAGTCCACTTCTAACGCCTCAGTCGTCTCACCTGAGCGTTCCTGTCGGACTCCCCGGTGTCGCTTCCGCTGCACGAGTATGCAAGGTAGATGAAATGTGGCGTCAGTGAGGCTCAAGTCACGGTTATTAGTCTTTGCCGGGATCACAGGCATCTTTAGGCTGGGGCTGGTTAAAATGGCCGACATGCTGCATTACCTGCAATGTGTATGTGCGTAATACCGGCCTGATCCTCGCGCCTTTGATGTCAGCTTCTCCCGGGAATGATAGACTTCTCTGGAAAGCCCCTAGAGAAAAAAACTGTATGCTGCTGCACTTTTCAAAGCAGTAGTCTACCACTGCAGGCCTCATATTGTGTGCACTGTATGGTGTGTATCTCGCTTTTTCACCAAGATAACATATTGTTGTCATTCTCTCTCGTTTTTTCTCTCTCTCTCTCTCTCTGCTTCTTTGTCTGTTTTCCCCTCCATCTCAAACTCACTCATGACCACACACGCCTTTTCCACTCTTGTGTACCTTGACTGGGTATGTCCATCTGTGTGGGTCTGTGTTTTTGTCTGTGACTGCATGCGTTTTATTTTTTGTGCTACCTTACTACTTTCAACATTTGTCTGTGCGTTCTCTTGTCTTTCTCCACTGAACTGCTGCATGTCTGCTTTACGTCTGTTTTCCCTCTGAACATGTGGCTGTGTGTGCATCCCCTCCCATAAATGTCCATGTCTGTGTGCCCCGCTCCGCCATGCTCATCCACATCGTTTTGTGTGTGTGTGTATGTGTGTCCATGTCTATCTGTCTGTCTTCCATGTGCGTATATGCCTCTCTTGGTACTGTTTCAGGTTCTGTTGGGGGAGGTGAATGCGGGTCTCAGTACCACCCAAGTGGTGGTCAAGGAACTCAAAGCCAGCGCCAGCGTCCAGGACCAGATGCACTTCCTGGAGGAGGCACAGCCTTACCGGTAAAACGTCCCTTCTGATGCCTTCTGAACCTCTGTGTTTCTTTAGTGCTTTATTGATATGGTAAGATATGTGTGACATTGCCAAAGCATATAAGGACAATATTACAGCACATCACGACAGTTATCCTCAACCCTTTAATTTTCCTCATCCCTGCTTTTTCATTCAACTCATTAAACGTTTTAAAAAACAATGATGACATCCAGCCAGCTCAAACAATGTCGGATTGTCATTTCCATCTGTCTAGTCTTACCTTATTGCATTTTTCTCCACCTGCTGGTCATTATTAGGCAATACTGCAGCTGGATAAATTATTCAGTTTTATAACTAATGGCCTGAACTTATTGAAATCAGTGTATGAGATATATTAGTAATTGAAAACAAGTATGAAAATGTTCACGATAGTTTGGCTGTATGTGTCTAGGTGTTTGTGTGGTTAATACTGTGTATGTCAAGACTCACTTTTTATTTTCTGCTCTGCTGTACTCTGGTTCTCCCTGGCCCTCCTCCCATTCCTTTTACAACAATCCCACGCTGGTCTCCAGTGCCCTGCAGCACCCTGCGCTACTGCAGTGTTTGGCCCAATGCACTGAGGTTACTCCCTACCTGCTGGTGATGGAGTTTTGTCCACTGGTGGGTAATGCTACGCCACAAGCAAGGGTTGGGAAAAAGGGATTACATGTAATGGGATTCAAAAAAAAAAAAAAAAAAGAAGGGTAACATCCAAAGTTAATACCCACCAAGCACCAATTCTGGATTAACTTTGCTTTTGGTGGTTTGGTAAAACTGGAGTGGAGTGCCACAGCCATGTCATTTTAGAATTTTTGTTGCATGTAAAGAGGAACAATATATTTAAATTGAGGTATTTTCACAATTTAAAGAAAATCTTTTTGCTGTAAATGTACCCTCACTGCTTTATTTCAATGTTCCTATATTAGGCTGTATTTTATTTAGTACATAAAATTCATGTTTTCTCTAGATCATGGTTATTCCTATTCCCCTTTGCTGTTGTGTTTTTAAAGTACATAAGGTAGGCTAGGCCGTATCATATTTGGTACATAAAATGGACAGAAAAATATGCTATCTAATATCTAGTTTATTGCTTTGCCCCATGAAACCGTTCTTGGCAGCTACTGTAAATATTTGGCAGGCAAACCCAAAGGTATCAGTACATCACACTGAATTTGTAGTGGTCAAAAATGCAGCGTAAAGTCTACCATCAGCTGCCATCAGGGCACACAGGACTGATTAGTTCATTTGATTAAGCAAAGATATTTGTGGTGACAAAGAACTAAGACTGGCTTCCTGCCATCGTACTCCACTGTACTAATTCCCCCCCATTTGATTCAGTCCTCTGCTTAATTAAGGAAATTGGTTGTAACTGACCTGATATATTTTGTTCATAGGAATATTTACCATCACACCACTAATATCCATATATATGTGATGGCAGAGAGGTGTGGACAACTAGCAGTATTTCAACTGGGATAATGAAAAGTGTTCAGATATACCTGGAATGGCAAAGCTGGGAAAGCTTAGTAAGGTGGCAGGGATGTAGCTCACATTCTTTGACTACTTGACTGTCATCACGTAAGCCTGTGTTAAATAGCATGCAGTAATCCTGCTGGCAGCCAGACAGCAGTGAATGTTGTGATGCAGCAAGCTGAATTGAGTGACTCATTTATAATTTGTAGAGAATTAGTGTAATTAGTCTTAATCTGATTTGAATATGAGATGAGAAATAGGTGTGGAGGATTAAGCGTCTGCCAAGGAGTCCAGTTTCTCGCTATGATGCAGTGAATATAAATCACTCTGACAGTCAGTTAGCAGAGCAGAGGACCTCGGGGGTCCTGGGTCTAATCCCAAGACTCAAACAGAGTTTGACTTTAAAACCTACCAACCACAGAATGTTTACAATATGCTATCTGACAATTTAATTAATACAGCATTTTCCCACTAAGATACAAAAAAAAAAGAAGTCCCACAGCACCAATATTAACCTTTTAGTTTGAAAACATTGATTGATGTTGCACACAGTCAAGAACAGGCCTGTTCCTGAACATAGTGAACTGCACTATCTAAGCAAGTGTTGGCCTACTTTGAGCTACTACTTGTCACAACAAATTGCATGTTTGTTATAAAGACAGGAACATTTGGTAGCATGGTGGGTGGACAGTATTTAGAGGGTGTTTCCAGCAAGGCTGTTCCAACACATTTCCAACAGGACTCTTGTCCAAAAAGTTTGTCTCTTGACAACTGTTTTAACCATGGACACCACATTCTTCGTCTGGCCGCTCCAGTCATCCAACTGCAGGCCAGAATCTACCTTTCTGAGTGTTTAATGACAAGAGCGCTCTCCAGTGGTCAGAGCATGTAATGTGCAGAAGGAAGAAAGATCTAGTGTGTTGTAGCTCTGTGGGATACACACTTTATATACAGTCTTAACCTTTGGCTTTGGCTTGACCTTTTTTTTCCCATTGTTGCTCTAACCTCTCTCCCCTGTTTGCTGTGTCCAGGGGGATGTGAAAGGTTATCTACGAAGCTGCAGGAGTGCTGAAACCATGACTCCAGAGCCTTTGATTCTCCAAAGGATGGCCTGTGACATTGCATCAGGACTCGTCCACCTGCACAAACACAACTTCACACATAGGTACAAGCACAACATTACACCTACCCATGCTCAGCGATTTCTATGACTAAATATCACCGAAATGTCAGAATTAAATGTCATTTTAGAAGACAAAATGCTTCATGTGTGAATCACAGACACACACCCTGTGGCTGTAACTAGTAAGACCTGCCTTTTGCCTTCTGGGTGCTTCCTGGAACAATATCCTGGTGCTGCCTGAGTGCTCCTTATAGACTCCAGCATCAGTGATTTTGTTGCAGGCGGTGACTGCTCATCTCCAGAGCCTCATCTTGGTCTGCAACAACCGTCTTCAGAAACAGTGGCTGCCTGGGTGGTGGGTTGCCGCCCATCTGCCACATAATTTGTCTTGATGTGTACTGCATCGGTATGTGTTTTCACATACCGGCACTGTTGGGCAATGCCAGCTCTTGTAAGAGTAATGATTACGTGTCACTGTTGGTCAATCTTGTTTGCATGCAGCGTATTCCAAATACCATGGTGTCTCGAGAAATATGAGCCTCCATGCACTAGTCCCACTTAGTATGGTTATAAATAATGAAGATATGTAACAGCTGTTCTCCACCCTGCTGTTGCTAACATCCTTCCAAACTCCCCCTCCACCAGTGACCTGGCTCTGAGGAACTGTTTGTTGACCGCTGATGTCTCAGTCAAGATAGGAGACTATGGCCTGTCCCACACCAAGTACAAGGTAAATCAGGACACAAACACACACACTGAAATTGCATTTTTTCCCCACATTTCTTAAAATGCACAAACTTGAAATTCAAAAATATTGTGTCAGCAAATCATTTTGCTTGTTCAGGTAATTTGGATGAATAGAAAAAAAATAAAGAAAGAAATGTTTGCAGTGAGGAAAAAAGTAAATTTGAGTCAGAAAAAAATACACATTTTTCATTTTATTTTATTTTTTGATTATATTTTTTCTGTGTGTAACTGAGCTGATATCATCTAATTAAAACCATATCCAGTATTAAAGTTCTCTTTTTCCTTCCCATCTGTAAACAAATTATCCACCCCTCCCATCAGGATGACTATTATGTGACATCAGATCAGATGTTTGTGCCGCTGCGCTGGATCGCTCCAGAGCTGGTTGATGAAGTACATGGCAACCTGCTAGTGGCTGACCAGACCCAACAGAGCAACATCTGGTAGATCAACATGAACACACACATGGATGCACACACACGCACACACACACACACGCTCGCGCACACGCACATATACATACATACACACTCACCGATCCATGAGTACTGTACTCGTCAAAGGATGTAGTGGGGAGTTAAACCTCTTAGATTCTGTTTGTACACCTCTATATGCAGAAAATTAATTTACCTACACTTTTAGGCTGACATAAATCTTAAGCACATAATCTATAGAAAACAACAAAAGCTGAAAGTCTTTTAGAGGAAAAATGTTTTCCTCAAAATATAATTGATTTGTTAATAAACCCCATTAGACCAAGATGTATAAAAATGTATTATTAACAATATTCAATTGTGAGAAATAAACTGTGCATAGTGAAAAAACAACAACAAAAAACAATATTAATCTGTTGTTAGAAATAATCAGCAAGTTACTGTACAAGACAATAAAACTCCAGCTCCTTAAGGACATTTTATTTAACAACCCAGGAAGACTAGGAGAAAAAAAAAATACAAATCCCAATAGGAATAATAAAGGAAACTGATTTGTGGTTAGGGGTGAATGACACATTCTTTCTAAATACCTTGTTCAGATTAGTGTTTGATGTCTTGTCCTCACAATGTCCATGCTGCCCTGTGGTCCAGGTCTCTGGGTGTGACTATCTGGGAGCTGTTTGAGCTGGGGAACCAGCCCTACAGACACTACTCTGACCGACAAGTACTGACCTATGCTGTGAGGGAGCAGCAACTCCGACTGCCCAAGCCCCTGCTCAAAGTACCCTTGGCTGAGCGCTGGTGAGACACACAAACACACATACATGCACATACATTTAGAAACATCTCTACAACCTTAAACAGTTCTTCGGGGCTAGAGGTGATACCAAGGGTATACAGAAGAAAAACATATTCACCCAAGCACTCTTATCCTTCTTTCTCATTACAAATGATAATCCAGGGCACAAACACACCTGTGACTTCAATCATCACGCTCTTTCCTCCTGAGACAAGCACCACCACTGAGTGCAATATTAATGACTTGATGGTATATGAAAGACCAAATGGGTCTGCATTCATTACCTCTTGAGATGGGAAATACAATTAACAGCCATCTCTCGCAGGATGACTGATTCTCATTTCCTGTGCAGATCCTGATAAATATGCAAATCCTGATGGCTTTCCATTTCCTGTTTGGTGCAGTTTCTTTTTTCAGTGTTCTCTTCCTCTGAGTCCTTTTGTTGCACCTTTTGTTGCAACAGCTTGCATTTTTTGTGCATTGTGTATTTGACTCTTTGTCTATCTGTGTGTTTGTGTGTTTTTGTGTGTTTGTGTGTTTTTGTGTGCGTGTGTGCATGTGCGTGGGTCTCAAGGTATGAGGTGATGCAGTTCTGCTGGCTCCAGCCTGATCAGAGGCCCACTGCAGAAGAAGTCCACTTGCTACTCAGCTACCTGTGTGCCAAGGGAGCCAACGAGGCCGAAGAGGACTTTGAAAGACGCTGGAATTCCCTGCGTCCCAATGCTGGACACAACAGCCATCGAACCGTCTCTACCATGCCACTGGACCATCCCTCATCGACCTCCTCCTCCTTCCCTCTCCTCGAGCAGTTCTCAACTGGCGACGGCTACCACTCAGAGTCTGGGGATGACATACTGACAGTCACTGAGACCAGCCATGGTCTCAATTTTGAGTACAAGTGGGAGCAAGCGAGGGCAGAGCAGCCTTACAGAGCCTCAGCCTCCTCTGGTACCTTGGGTCAGGTCAATCACCATTGCCAGGATGCTTTTTACCCACCTGGGGGGATAGTGGGAGGCTGCCCGATGGAAGGCCTAAGCCTGGGGGTCTCTCCCTCTTACTACCAGCCCAAGCAGCTCCATGCCCCAGGGGTGGTCCCTGTCCTTAGTGCCCATAGCCCTTCAGTAAGCAGTGAATACTACATCCGAATTGAGGAACCAGTAGACTGCAATGTTGACCTGGACTACACCATGTGCTCCTACAGCCCGGAGTACCAGGGCAGCAGTGGAAGCTTCCTTACTGGAAGTGCAGACTCGGGAGAGTGCATAGTGTGCCCGACACAGGCTAAGAACATGGGCTCCTATTGGTCTGCAGACATCCATAAATCAGATGTATACGACTCACATGACTCAAGCCCTGCAATCTCTCTGACAATGGAGCCTCTTCTGGGGCAAGTGTCAGACAGCAGCCCCCTTAGACCCTGGGAGTCTGGTCACTATGTGTCCTATAAGGATCGTGATGGGGGCTACTACTATGAACACTCACCCCCTCGGGGCATGGAGCATCATTACCTGATAGGAGGGGAACCCCATAATGACCACCACCAAGAAAGCTGGGGGTCAAGGAGCCTGCGTCAGGCACTAGGAGAGTTGGAGAACCCACTGGGCATATCGCCCTCTGTTAACAGCCCGCCTCAACAAGCTTACAGAGACCCTTACCTGGACATCAGCCAGAGTTCCATCATAGGGAAGAACGTGACTGGGGGCTACTACGACATGATGGGCTCCCTGAGGAAGACCATGCCCAACCACACCAACCATACCAGGCATCATAGTCATTCAGTCAGTATCAACATGGAGACAGAAGGGGCGCTCTTCATTGGGCACAGAGACAGTGATTCAGAGGAGGAAGAAGAGGAGGACATATTTATTGAGAGGCACAGCTGCAACACTTGGCCCTCAAAACACAGCCACAGCAGTCTGGGCCACCACAGACGGGCGAGCCATAGCTGCAGACAGGACCCTTATGTAGATTTCCACTACACAATGCCCAGTACAGACATTGAAGATTCCTGGCCAGAGGAACACAGCCTGGCCTTCCACTCTCTACCCAAACCCATTGACTACCTTGAGCCCCACCAGGCCAAAGACAACAGCACTTGCCTTAGCTTGACTAAACACCACACAATGGTGCCGTCAGAGACCTGCAATGCCTATGTCTACCTGTGCCATGAGGGTGAGACTCAGGTGCCAGTGCCTGGAGAGTGCTGCCACTCTCATTTTGTTGACCCCCTCACTGGCTTGCTCGTGAGAAATTACAGCCACAACAACTATGTCAGAGATAAAGTCATGGATATCCCAAGCAATGAAGAGTCGGTCAATTTATCACCTGCTCCTGGAGGTCCCATTGTAGCCAAACCTGCCTTGATAAAGACTGATACACCAACCCAAGACATTGCAGAGCAGTATGTTGACCTTACAATTCATGATACCCCATGCAAAGAGAAGAAGGAAGATGTCATCAAGGAACATCCAATCATGCAATGCCAGATAGAGCCTAAACTAGAAGAGATGACACTGACAATGACTAAAAGCACCCCACCCCCTACAGAAAATATGCGTGTGATGCAAGCCCTCACAGAGCCCCAGTCAGAGTTGAGTCATACTGTGGACAGTGGTGTGGACCGGAGTGTTGACCTTGCTGACATCCTTGACTGCAGTGATGACGATGAGGATGATGACATTACAGATGACATCACTGATGTGACCTCAGGCATCTTTGCTGATGAGTCCAGTGAGCTGAATGCCTCACCTGCCTTTAAGCATTTGCAGAAACAAGTAGGAACTCCTGATTCCATGGACTCCATGGATCTACCATCTGCAGGCGGATCTTCTGAAGGTTTCAGCCCTGCATCCTCCCACCCCTCCAGCTCACCTAAAGCTATGGACAGTGGCTATGACACAGAAAACAATGAAAGCCCTGAGTTTGTTCCCAAGGAGCCTCATGAGCCCCGCGACCAAACTCTGGGGAAGCCTACCCTGGATGCTAACCTTGAGAAAGAGGAGACAGAGGAGCAGGGGGTGGAGGCTGAGACAGTGTCCAAAGAGGGTGAACCATCACTGTGTGAAGATTTGGACTTGGCAGCTTCACAGACTGATGACCAGATTCTTTTACCACTGAGTGATAAAAACCCCTATAGAGATTCTGCATACTTTTCAGACTATGAGAGTGAGAGGCTGTCCAGGGATGAAGGGGAAGAGCTGCCAGAGGAAGCAAGAGATGATGAAAATGTTATCAATGAACAATCCATGACAGAAAAAAAGCTTGAGAAAAGCAAGAATGAAGATGAGGAGGAAGAACAAGTAAAGGACACTGTAGAGAACAGAGACATTGAGCTTCAAATGAAACAGATGCCTGCTGCATTAACAGAGTCCATGCCCCTTCCACCAGAGACTGTGGCATACCTGACTGAGGAGTGTGGCCAGGATGAGGGACTGGGCTTGTCTCTGGAGCCCTCTGACTCTGCCTCCACAGTTGAAGTAGGGCTGGATGAATGGCCGTCCCAGGAAGACGGTTCGTCTTTGGGGGACTGGGCAGCAGAGGTGGTGGGGGCCATGGAGGAAGCCCTTGGTGCCCTGAATGGAGATTGTACCCCCAGAGTCAAGGAACAGGAGCAGGGAGCAGAGGATGCGAAAGACTCCACTCAAGATAAAACAGAGGAGCCAGCAATCAAGACAATTCAAAGCAGGTCATCAGGCATATCTGGTGATGTTACACATACCTTACCAAAAGATGAGGTGGCCTTGCAACACACAGCAAACACAAGACGGTTTTCATCCTCTTCTCCTCCACCTCCATCCACCCCTCCACCTCCCCTCCCTGCGATGGAGGGCCGGGTTTCTCCTGCTGATGGGGAGGAGGCAGACGAGGAGGACGGTGACTCAGAAGACAGTGAAGAATCAGATGAGGAGCTGCGAACCTACAGCGTGCAGGAACAGAGCGGAGGTGAGGAGAGCGAGGACGAGTGCCACCCAGTGCCCATTGTGGTGAGTGACAACAGTGATGCCCACAACCTGCGCAGCCTCCTCAAGATGCCCACCCTGCTCTCATCAGAGAACCTGGAGGAGGAGCTTGAACGCAAGAAGAAGGTGGTGTCCTTCTTTGACGATGTCACCGTCTATCTGTTTGATCAGGTGAGTGGCAAATAGGGATTATTCTCAGATAAATGAAGCATTGCCCAGGCTGAGAACAATTTCATATGCTTTCATACACATATAATTGATTCACCTGCCCATGTCTGATAAATCTACATCCTTATCTCTCACAAATTAAAACTGTAACCTCTAATAATACTATAATATGTCTCTTTCTCTGTACTTTACTGCCACCAGGAAAGCCCCACTAAAGAGCTGGCTGAGCATGGCTTCCCTTCAGCAGCAGAGACTCAAAGTTCACAGAGCAAACCCCACGAAAGGGTCTCAGATGACTCCTCAGATGGGAACATCTCAGAGGAGAGTAAGTAAACAGCCTTCATGTTCAATATTTCTTAGTTTCCAAACTGTGCTATATAAACAACATAAAATAAATATTGCCTGAAAGAACAAGATGGTCTCCATGTTTTAGCATCCAAAATTGCTTTTCTGCTTCTTTTTGGCTAAATAGACATCAAATACTATTATTTTTATCTGTCATCTCAGGTGCAGGGTATGAGTGGGAGGATGACTTCCCCCTCCTCCCTCTACCAACATCCAAGATGGCATCTGACTCTCCTCCACCTCGCTCCATCCCCAAGGCCCCAGAGCCCAAACCAGCTGTGAAGTTCTCCCGCTTCACCGTCTCCCCCTCCAATGTGTCCCGTTTCTCAATCACACATGTGTCTGATTCTGACATGGACTCAGCAGGAGGTGGGTTGCTCCAAGATGAATGGATTAGGGACAAAATTAAAGAGTAACTGAAGTCACTTAGCAGCATTTCGAATTTCTTTACGTGCAAAAAGTAGAGTGTCTGGTCTTTGGTGGCACGTGTTCCTGTTGTACTCTGTGGGTGGTGATATCACCTGCCAAACACCAGGCACCCTACTTTTCACCATTAGAGGTTAGGCTTCACAATAGTTTGGGTGTTGGATTTAGTTACTCTTCAAAGCGTCTTCTTTAAAAGTAATCCTACAATGAGGAAAGATTTTTGCAAGGAAAGAAATCAAAGTGCTGCAATGTGACTTGTTATTTCTGTAGCCACTCCTTACAGCTGGACACCTGGGGGAGGACAAAGCACCCATGACTCATTTCACTAGAAATGTTTGGTGTTTATGTTACCCAAGAACTGGATGGGAACAGGCTCCCATATTTGTGGTCTATGATGAAGATGCTGTCATGCTATTTGCACCAGGGGCATTTCTGTGAAAGCCTTGTATTACTAGAAATGGGGTACATAAAGTCTTACCTTCATTTAGACTAGTCTAGCTCATTAAGTAATGTTAGTCTTACACTCATTTCTTTTTAACTTGATTTCTGAGAGTTTTGCAGTGTTTCTGATTATGCTAGCTGTTTGGTGTTAAAACTCAAGTCTCAAATCCATGTCACAGCCTCACCAGTTTTATACATATAGCCTTATCACAATGAGACGATGCCTAATGCAGCTCCCTAAGATTCTCTTAGGGTTTTTCATTCCTTTGGACACCGACTCTCAAAACACAGCTAGATTTATCTTTACAGGTAATGATCACTTTGCTTGACCAAGATCATTTCAGTTATAGTCTATTAATAGTGGATCCCATAATACCATCATCATGTCAAGTAGGGATTTAGCACACAACACCTGGACTTCTGATTCATTCCTGATCCTATTAAGCTGTATTTGTTAGTCATCACATAGCGTCACAGGATGATTTACTGTAATACACAAGCCATGAGGCATGCAATGCTCGAAATTATCCACAATGTTCACAAATTTCTAAATGGGGAGGAGGACCTCAGTGAAGTGTACAGCATCTATGCCTGAATCCATTCTGCCTTATTCTCTTTTCTGCAGGGAGTAGCGAGGATGGAGACAAGGAGTAATGAGCTATGGAGATCTACTGCCACCCTGTGACAACAACTTGGCCTACTAGCATGACTCCTGGTTTATTTTTGAACGTCAGGTTTTAGAAACACTCACAAGACAGTGCCTCTTACCGTCTATGGACACTTTTGAAAGTTCCTCCTTACCACGGTACAGGAGTGACCTAACCCTTTTAGAATATTTAAAAGAGTATGGTAATATATCAATTTACAGAATAATAATATATATGTATGTTGTAAAGAAATTATGAAAGCAGGGGAAACTTGTATGTTTAATTCTGCATATTTTCTGAACAAAAAGACAGAAATTGAAGAAAAGACTTTTGGAAAGCATCACAAGTTCGCCACCATATTCACCATTTTATTTATGATGGAGAGTATTCATGATAGTATGGAACCAGCATGGCTTACAAATTGGACGAGTTGTTCAGCGTGCATACTCCCACTCAGTGAAAGGGCACAACGCCGACCTTTGGTTTTGCAACAAAGGATCCGTGTTTTGGACAAGACTGTACAGCTCCAGAGACTTCATACTTTGAGGAAATTTCTTTACTTGTCATAATGAATATCAGTAAGAACCCTTGAGGTATCACAAGTAATATAATGTTGACATATGGGTCCATTCAGGAAAAAAGGACACCTAAGTGTGAAAGAATAAAGCAAAGGGAAGTCTTATGGCTCCTGTCTGGTTATAGTACGGCTGTTTTCCTGAAAACAGCTCATGTAACATGGACAGTGTGTTTTGTGATTTTTTTTTTCTTTTGTTATTTTTCTTTTGTATCAGGACCGCAACTGTACTGTTTTACATGAATATATGGCTCATATGCTTTCTACCAAACTGAGTGCCAGCATCACCATCAGTACCAACCACTCTTCTTTTCTTTTTCTTTTTCGTTTTTTACCAACCACTCTTTGTTGTACACACTAAAAGATCTAGCACAACATTGTTGCTTTAGAAGATCCCTTAGCAGCTCTAAGAGGTGATTTAAGATTTAATCTTATTAAAGCTTTGGCAGGTGTTTCAAGTATAGAAATGCATGGTTTCATGTAACTATAAAAAGGTAACTATCTGACATTAGTTAGGGACAAAAGGGATTTTGTTTTATCTATCTATTTATTTATTTATTTATTATTTATTTTTAGTGCAGGCATACGTGACAGGAGAAAGCCCTTTTCATACTATTGAGCAGTACTATTTGGACGTATAAAAACAAGTTCCCAAGGAATGACGTGGTCCGGAACAGTAAAGTACATATCTGCACAATAGTTTGAAAAGTCTGTTAAATAGCGTTTTTGACTGCAAAGAGATTAGTCTGAACCCACATGTGCTTTTGCGTGTGTCAGTCAGCATACTGTACATCCAGCATTTCTCAGCTTCTGTCCATCTTTATCATATTACCTATTTGTAACAGAAATGAAAACAACTGCCTGCCCTTACTTTGCATAAGCATCACCTGCTGTATATTGGCTACACTGAGCTTGTTTGGAGCTGTTTTGTACTATGATTTCAGCATTACAGGTTGTACATTTTCAGATTCTCAAAAAAAATATCCTTTACAATTTGGTTAATTTACAAAAAAAAAGAAGAAAAAAGAAAAACAAGTCTGAGCAACTCGTTGAGAACAGACTATCGTTTTATAGTGCTTAAATGCTTGGATGAAATCACTTCTAATAAATATTTAAAAACCCATTGAGCCAGATAGGTTTGATTTTAGGTGGGACAGATCAATTCAACCACATTGTTCAGTGTTAGCCCTAACTTGTCTATTCAGCTGGCGGAGAGGTGATAGTTGGATGACATCTTGAAACGCTATCACCCTTTGCTTTCTGTGTATGTAAATGTGAAGAGGTGAAAGGGGGGTGTGTGGTTGTTGATTACAGATTTCACAGCACTCACTGTACTGCACCACCGTCGGCTCTGGAGCCTTGAAGAACCAGGGTGCCACCGTCAAAAGCTCTCTCTGATGAACATGTAGTGTCTTCTAAGTGTTTGTTTGCCTTCAGAGGCTTTAATATTCTGTAATAGTTTAGCATAGAACCATCTAGACAGCTGTCCGTAATATTTTTGTATCTCGACAAAAAGACTTTTAAGAATATTGATGTACTGTACCAGTGGAAGCGAGACGGTAAAAATAAGATATCTCTTATGTTTAATGTTGCCAAAGAGATGTTGTTTTGTGGCCCAGGGGCAAACAGGTTCATGGCAGGTACGGTAGGTATTGTTTTTACCCCAAAATGGTGAGATCAGGGAGAAATATGGCAGCAGCTTTGGCCTTGTACTGGTCGTGAAAACGAACAGGAGTAGTTGTAGTTAGGGAGTTAGTAATATGTGTCCCCACACTGACTCGGTCACATCATTACTTTCTGTACCTTCTATCAAATATAAATAAAGTCTGTTTTACACATCTAGAAAGTTTATGTGTGTTTTCTCTTTATAAAGACTATTCTTAATAAATTGTTTACACAAGAAGAGAAATTGTGTTTTAATTCTGGCATAATTACTTTATTTGATAATTTGGGACTATCTTTAAATTAGAGTTACATTTACATAAAGCAAACATGGAAATTTAATGAGAAGCAAGTACAAATAGAAAATGATAGAAAATACATTTGGAAAATCTGTATATTCTACATATAGTCTGCATATGAACTTATATACAGGACATATACAGTGCAGGTAAATACTTGATTCTTTATTTTCAAAACTGATTGAAAAACTGACACTGTGGGTGCCGTCACATTACATGATGTTAAATTGCCAGCTCTTGAATATCAGTCATCACATTTGCAATAACCAATATAGAAAGACAACAGTCTTTGCATGTTTTTTTATTCCTCATTCATCACTTCACAGGTTTGAGTGATATGGATTTTTGATGATTACTGATACCAATGTTTTAAGATCGAAGCTACCAATATATTTTGAGCTGATATTCTGATATTCAGTACAGACATCATATCGGCGAGGGGAGATATTGACTATCCATTCTTTACTGAAAGATCAATATCAACCCAATCTATCTACAAATGAATATAGTGGCAAACTGATTGGTCAAATCCTGATCACTTGTCCATCTGCTTCACAGACCTCAGTTATCATAAAGTGATAGAAGATGATATGCAATCACACAAAGCTTTTCATCATTTTGTTACTGAATGTATATCTGTAGGAAATGTTGCTTAAAGTACAAGATCTTAAAAATGCTTTGTTCACTATACGAACAATAATCAAACAATAATCAACCAATGAAATTTTAGAACCAGTAGAGTACAGTATTTGTTACAAACAGCTGTTGCAGATTTGATTAACTGCAGCGTTTTTAAGTATTATTACTTCAGAGTTCCTGTGAACATACAATTATTTGAAGATACAGTACTATGAGTAGTGTGCTTAATATCTGGATGCTACCATTCAGACTGAAGATACTGCAGGTTTTTCTGGCTAGTCTATCTCAGGTGTTTCAGTACATTGGCTTTCCCCATGGTGGTCTGAAACGCTAGTCTTGTGCGTAACATAATCCTGTGAAACCATCTTGGTACAGATGTTTTCTGTTTTCTGGGTGTGAATGACAGCACCTCCACCAGTCCTTTGCCAGCCAGTCCAAACATTACAGAGGTTACAGTGCATGCCAGATGAGAAGGCAGTACTAATAAGTGAGGCTAGTCAGTGAAACACCTGAAGGGATGTGCATCTTACCAATGGTAAAGCCCTTATATTGACAAGGCAGGGGCAGAGAGCAGTTTTTCAAAGCACACACCTATCATATCTTCACCTCAGACACTGAAAAAAAATGTCCATCTTCACAACTCAGTTAGTCTCATACACTCAAAAAACAAAACAAACAAACAAAAAAATGAATAAGGGTGGTTGTGCACTTTATAATATTTTTTTTTCAGTTTACTTAAAATCCATGTCTTTGTTAAGTTAAAATATTTTTTTTCTAATAAAGCCTGTTAGGTGAGTGTATGAGTGTATTCAGCCTTAAAAATCTGTCCGTAGGATGAAATAATCCAACTGCAGTTTCACTTGTTTGAGAAATTTGGGAAAGTATAAATATATTGAAACAGGCCTGAATATGGCAGATCGGCCCACTATGAATCAAAAAACTGACACTTGATTCAAGATTAGCATTGGAAACGTAGGATTATCTCATCCCACTGGCAGATTTTTTTGTTTTATCTTGCTTAAATAAAAAGATTTTAACACTGAGTATGAGACTAAATGACTTGTTAAGATGGAGACAGTTTTTTGCAGAGGACAGGCTAGAGATCCCAGAGTCTAGATCTGAAGCCAGTTATCAGTCTTTGGGCAACATTTTGGGCAACATAATTGGACAATAACACTCCCAACATCAAAAATGCAGTCAAAAA